>LOJH01058529.1:0-10909 GCA_001685095.1 Ellobius talpinus
CCGGAGGGGAGGGGAATGTAAATTTTTTAATAGAAAAAATAAAAAAGAAAAGAAATTAACTCAAAAAAAGAAAAGAAAGAATACTAAGAGTTGCAAAGGAAAAACATCAAATTACATATAAAGACAACCCTATGAGAATTATACCCGATTTCTCAATGGAAACTCTGAAAGCCAGAAGGTCCTGGACAGATGTTGTGCAGTGATGAAAAGACCACAGATGCCAGCCCAGACTACTATACCCAGCAAAGCTTTCAATCACAATAGACAGAGAAAACACACTATTCAAGGACAAAACCAGATTTAAACAATGCCTATCCACAAATCCAGCCCTATAGAAAGTACTAGAAGGAAAAATTCAACCCCAGGAAGTTAGCTCCACAAAAATACAGGCAATAGACAGCCTCACACCAGTAAATCTCAAAGAAGGGAAATACACAGACACTACCACTACCACCAACAAAATCAAAAGTAACAAGAATAAGCAAACATGAGTCATTAACATCTCTCAATATCAATGAATTCAATTTGCCTCTGAAACTACACAAGCTAACAGAATGGGTAAGAAAACAGGACCCTTCCTTCTGTTGCATACAAGAGATACACCTCAACTTCAATGACAGACATTACCTCAGAATAAAGGGCTCGGAAAAGATTTTCCAACCAAATGAACATAAGAAACAAGCAAGTGTAGCTATTCTAATATCTAACAAAATAGACTTCAAACTAAAATTAATCTGAAGTGTTGAAGAAGGACTTTTCATATTCATCACAGGGAAAGCCCATCATGATTAAGTCTCAGTTTTGAACAGTTAAGCCCCAAATACAAGGGTACACACATGGTAAAACAAACATTGCTAAAGCTTAAATCACACATCAAACCCCACACATTAATAATAATGGGAGCCTTCAACAACCCACTTTCATCAATGGACACGTCTTACAAACAGAAGCTTAGCAGAGAAATAAGGGAACTAACAGATGTTATGACTCTAATGAACTTAGCAGACATTTATAGAACATTCCAAGCAAACACAAAAGAATATACCTTCTTCTCAGCACCTCGTGGAACATTCTCTAAAATATATCACATACTTGGTAACCAAGGAAACCTCAATAAATACATCTAAATTGGAATAACTCCATGTACCTTATTGGATCACCATGGCTTAAAATTAGAATTCAACAACACTAATTGCAGAAAGACTACAAACTCTCAGAAATTGAACAGTGTTCAACAGAATCATCACTGGATCAAGGAAAAATAAGAAAGAAATTAAAGAATTCTTAGAATTTAAAAAAATGAAAGCATAGAATACCCAAACTTATGGGACACTATGAAAGCAGTGCTAACAGAAAAATTCATAGCACTAAATGCTTACATAAAGAATGTGGAGAAAGCTCCAACTAGCAACTTAACAACACATCTGAAAGCTCTAAAACAAAAAGCAGCAAACTTACACAGGAGAAGTAAATGACAGGAAACTATCAAATTGAAGGCTAAAATAAAAAAAAAAACAGAAACAAAGAGAAAACTATAAGCAATGAACCTGGTTTTTCAAGAAAATCAACAAGATAGACAAACCTTTATACAAACTAACAACAAAAGAGAGAATATTCAAATTAATAAAATCAGAAGTAAATATGGTTACATAACAACAGACACTGAGGAAATCCAAAAATTCATCAAGTGTACTTCAAAAATCTCTATTTCACAGAATTGGAAAATGTAAAAGAAATGGACAATTTTCTGTGTAGGTACCATATAACAAAATTAAATCAAGACCAAATAAGCAATTTAAATAGACCTGTACTCCCTAAGGAAAGAGAAGCAGTCATCAAAAAATCTCCCAACAAAAAAGGTCAGATGATTTTAGCACAGAATTCTACCAGAATTTCAAAGAGAATCTACAGTCAATACTCCTCAAATTGTTCCACACAGTAGAAATAGAAGGAACATTGCAAAGCTCTTTTACAAGGCTACAGTTACCTGATAACAAACCAAAAAAGACAAAACTTAGAGAATTACAGAACAATTTCCCTCATGAGCATTGATACAGAAATAAATACTCAATACAATACTAGTAAACTGAATTCAAGAACACATCAAAAAAATCATCTACCATGATCAAGAAGTCTTTATACCAGAGATGTAGGAATGGTTCCACATACAAAAATCTATCAATGAAATCTACCATATAAATAAACATAAAGAAAAAACACATGATCATCTCACTAGATGCTGAAAAAAACTTTGACAAAATCCAACACCCATTATGAAAAAAGTCTTAGAGAGATCAGGGATTTAAGGAACATACTTAATCACAATAAAAACAATAAACAGCAAGTCAACAGCAAACATCAACCTAAATGAAGATAAACTCAAAATGATTCCACTAAAATTAGGAATAAGACAAGGCTGTCCACTCTCTCCATATCTACTCAATATAGTATTTAAAGTTCTAGATAGAGCAATAAGAGGATAAATTTGGAAAGGAAAAAGTAAAACTTCAACTATTTGCTGATGATATGATAATATACATAAGTGACCCCAGAATTTCTACCAGGGAACCCCTACTTTCAGTAATGTGATAGGATCCAAGATCAACTCAAAAAATTCAGTAGCCCATTATATACAACAATAAAGAGACTGAATAAAGAATCAGAGAAACATCACCATTGACAATAGCCACAAGTAACATAAAATATCTTGGGGTAACTATAACCAAACAAATGAAAGACATGTATGACAAGAACTTTATATCCTTGAAGAAAGAAATTGAAAAAGATAACAGAAAATGGAAAGATCATCAATGTTCTTGGACAGATAGGATTAACTGAGTAAAAATGGCAATCTTATCATAAGCAATCTACAGATTCAATGCAAACACCATCAAAATCCCAACACAATTATTCACAGACTTCAAAAGAATAATATTAAACTTCATATGGAGAAACAAAAAACCCAGGAGAGCCAAACCAATCCTGTACAATAAAGGAACATATGGGGGAACCACCATCCCTGTCTTCAAGCACTACTATAGAGCTATATAATAAAAACAGCTTGATATTGGCATTAAAAATAAACATGCAGTTCAATGTAATCAAATTGAAGACCATAACATAAATACACACATCTATGAACACCTGATTTTTGACAAATAAGCTAAAATTGTACAATAGAAAAAAGAAAGCATCTTCAACAAATGGTGTTGGCATAATTGGATGTCAACATGTAGAAGAATGCAAATAGATTCATATCTATCCACATGCACAAAACTCAAGTTCAAATGAATCTAAGACCTCAATATAAACCCAATTCCACTGAATCAGACAGAAGAGAAAGTGGGATGCAGCTTTGACTACATGGGCACTGGAGACCACTTCCTAAATATAACACCAGTAGCACAAGCATTGAGAACTACTATTAATAAATGGAACTTTCTGAAACTGAGAAGCTTTTGCAAGACAATGGACACAGTCAATAAGACAAAATGGCAGCCTACTGAATGGGAAAAAGAGCTTTACCAACTCCACATCAGACAGAGAGCTGATGTTTAAACAATAAAAAAATCAATAAATTACACATCACAATACCAAATAATTCAATTAAAAATGGTTGCAAATATAAACAGAGAATTCTCAACAGAAGAAACTCAAATGACTGACATACCTTCAAAGAACTGTTAAACATCCTTAGCCATCAGGAAAATGCAAATCAAAATGACTCTCAGATAACATCTTAAACCTGTCAGCATGGCTGAGATTTAAAATATTGATGACAGCTTATGCTGGAGATGTTGTGGAGTCAGGGGAACACTACTTTGGTGAGAGTGCAAACTTGTACAGCCACTTTGGAAATCAGTATGGTATTTTCTCAGAAAATTGGGAAGTCATATACCTTAAGATCCAGTAATACCACACATTGTCATATACCCAAAGGATGTACAATTACACCACAATGACATTTCAACTATGTTCATAGCAGCATTATTTGTAATAGACAGAACCTAAAATTAACTTAGATGTCCCTCAACCAAAGAATGGATAAAGAAAATGTGGTACATTTACACAATGGAGTATTACTTAGCAGTTAAAAATAATGATATCTTGAAATTTGCCAGCTAATGAATAGAACTAAAGAAAACCACCAGGAGTAAGTTAAACCAGACCCAGAGAAATGAACATAGTATATAATCACTCGTAAGTGGATATTAGACATAAAGCAAAGGATGACCAGGCTACAACCCCAGAGAACCTAGATATAAAGAAGTACCCTAACAGGGATACACTTGAAGGGCCCCAGGAAAGGGAAATAATTAAGATCTACTGGATAAACATGGAGGAGAGTAGAAGAGAGTGAATGGGGAATGGGAACCTGAGGGCTTAAGATTGGTAGTGAGACAGAGAGGAAAAGCAATGAAAGAGATATCTTGATAGAGGGAGCTATTATGGGGTAGAGAGAAACCAGGTGCTAGGAAAATTCCCAGGAATCCACAAGGATTACCCCAGCTAAGACTCCTAGAAATAGTCAGTGGCCTTCCCCTATAATCTGATTGACTATCCTAATTATTGTCTTAGAACCTACATGGAGTAAATGATGGAAGCAGATGCAGTGAACCGCAGCCAAGCATTGGGCTGATTTCCTGCAGTTCAGTTGAAGAGAGGGAGGACTTATCATATGAGCAAAGGATTCAAGACCATGATTGGCAAAAGCATAGAGAGAGCTGACTAGAACTACTGGGAGCTCACAGACTCTAGACTCACAGCTGGGGAGCCTGCATGGTGTTGGCATACAAAAGAGTTCTACAAAAGCCCAGAATGTAATATAACAAAGGTTTATTAATTTAGAGATAAACTCACAGAAGGAATATTGATCCATAGTCTTCTGCATGTACTGGGAACTGGAACCAAATCCAGCAGTCATGAGGCCCATGCATGCTTTTCATCTGCATTTATTGTACATAAGACCATGCCCAAAGTGACTGCTATCTTAAAGGCTATTAGCTGAAAGAGTGTCTACAACACCTCCCCTTTTTGTTTGAATGAGAGTTCCAAGCCTAATACAAAACTATGTACAATAAGAACAAATGTAAATTATTGTCCAGGGAAAAGAAGTAAAAACATACATAAAGATTAGAATTAAAACCTACATGAACTACATCAAAGAAGAAACATATGCTAAATGTTTCAATACTTACACTATCCTAAGGAGTCTTGATATAGATATAAATAATTTGCATTGGTATAAATCTTGATTTATTGATACAAGTTTAAGGTCAATTTTGCGTTTTTCATATACTACTGGGTATATGGGCCTGGCCTTAAGTGTTTTTGTTTGTTTGTTTGTTTGTTTGTTGAGACAGGGTTTCTGTGTTGCTTTGGAGCCTGTCCTGGAACTAGCTCTTGTAGACCAGGCTGGCCTTAAACTCACAGAGACCCACCTGTCTCTGCCTCCCAAGTGCTGGGATTCAGTGATTTAATTAATACAATTTCTGTGTGGTTATTTCGGGTATAAACTATCCAGGCGTCCAGGACCAAAAGCAGGCCCCCTCGCTCCTTCAACAGAGTGTAAGTATTAAAACTGTCTTGGCTAAGTCATGAGAGTAAAGTATGACTAACTAGTCTTCAACTACATCAAAGACCTGAGAAGGGAAAGACTATTATTTGAACAAACAGGAAGTTCAATCAAGCAACTTCCAAAAGGTGCAAGAAAAGATAGAGACAACTGGCTACCTAGGTAATACCCAAAATCTCATTTGCAATGTTGGGACAAACAACTCTGGCTAATGCCTAGAATATCTAATAAACCATTTTTAAGGCGGAAAAATTTGAAAAACTATCTTATTCTCTCTTGGCAAGATTTGCCAGTCTTTTTGTTTGTATCCTGCTTGTCTAGTTTGGACACCACACCATGCATCTTGTCAGTAGTTGAGGCATGGTCAGTTCTTTAGCCAAAGGCCAGTTTTGCCAAGAAAAAAGCAAGTTCCATGTGGTGTGTCTTCAGTGCCCAACATTTTCTTGAGAATAGATTGGTGCTGCCAGGAGCAATTGTGTTTCATGTCAATAGAATCCTAAGTCCTTTAAATATCATATTCTACATCTCTTTGAAGTGTTGAAAGATTACCTCTCTATGTAGAATGCAATCTCTATGCATCTAAAGGACCTGACTAGTCTAACTATAAGTATGACAAACATGGATGACTATTGACCTGTAATTCTTACTACCTATATAGCTTAAAGACTAAGGCTTCATATTAAATATTTAAACAATCTTTAAACAAATGTGCAGAAAATGAGGACAATGACCTAAAAAATGTAAGCAATATATAAGTATCTTGATCAGAGGTAGAAAATTTTGGTGCATTATGACAAATATATCCTAAAATTGCATTGATATACAACATATCTTAAGTAGAGGTATAAACATGTGTGCACATAATATGACAAAATAACTTTGTATATGTGCACAAATGTTATAAACAGAAAAAGGAGCATATTCAATATAGCAAATATGATTTGAATTTGTATCAATATACAAGAATCTATACCAATGTAAGTTGTCTATAAATAATAGATCATAAGTAATCTTGCTATTACTCACTATTATTATCAGTGTGAGTAAGCTAATACTAATCCACTTATCATCCCATCACATCTATTCCCCATTTTTTGAAGAGAGATCCCTGAGATTATTTTATTTCCACTGAGAACCCTATACCAGTTATAACCAACCCCCATAAATATCCCTAAACCAGAGGACAAACTTTGTGGAGAAAAGGGATGTCATTTTCTAGAATTACTTCCAGCTGTCATGGGGTGATGTTATTTTGATGGGATCAAGTAAAAACTAAAATAGTGGTTAAGTTTAAAGATTACTGTGTGGTATAATTGCAGATAGTTTCTGAGTAGTCAGAGTTTTTCTGAAGTTGTTATTTGAAGTTCTGAGCAGAAATTTGTAAGAAGGAGCACCATCTCAGCTAGCCAAGTTGGAATCATCTTGAGCAGTTTGTAACACAAAACCAAACTTGAAGTGGTGTATAATGACATCATATCAACCAGGTGTAATCATTGTTGTGGGGCCCCATCTTCTTCCTGGAAACTTCAAAGATTAATGCAGGAAAGCTTATTGTTCATTGTGGAAAACTTAAGATTTATTCATGTAGACATATATTCAAGGGAAGGTATCATAGAGACAAAAATAGATATGGGGAGAAGTAAAAATTTTGAAAGTAGAGTTTTGATAATAGTTGTCACTAAATTTCAGCTTCCTTCTCTCCCATACCATGTGGCTCCTGATATGTGACAGAAACTCTGAAATTTTCTTTTAACTACATGCTTAGATTTAAAGAATAGCCATAGTCCAACTCAAAATCAGGTTTGATTTTTAATAAATGGAGACTACTGTCATATGTATATCAATAACTTCTTGCCGTGTATAGGATATGGATATCATAAGTCAGGTTTCTCTTTGCTTAATGATTCTTTCTAGAGAGCTATCTAGATGTCCAAGGTACTCTTGAATATTTGAAGATGGGTATTTTCCTTCAAAGACAAGAATAGAACCCTGCCCCAACCCTTTTGAGGTTTCCTTATAACCTGTAAGATTTTCACCTCTGTGAAAGAATTGTCATTTCTTTTTATTGAGAGGTTTCTCTCTTTTTCAAACAGAATCTTTATTAACTTTGATGGTATCTATATCTTTGCTTCTTCTTTGGAAACAAGAGCAAAACCCCTTCCCCAATGTAGCATATCTCTTGCTTTCCATTCTGAGGTCAACACATCTTTGAAATACACTGACTTATTTAATTCAGAAGATTTTTTAACGATCCAATGTCCATTGTTCCTTTCTCAGTTTCAATAAGAAAATTCAATGCAATTCAATAAAATTAATAAAGCATTATGCAATCTATTTCTGTGTGTATTTTTCATCCCTTTCTGTTTGTTTAATCTATCTTTATAGTTCAATTAGATCTTTTAACTGCCTAACCTACCTGTAGGATTGTATGGTGTACCTGTAATATGCTTTCTAATATAATAAGCAAAACAACTGTTTCATTTTCTTGAGACATATGCTCAACCACTGTCTGTCTGTCTTTATTTGTGCAGGTATAACTATGATGGGAATAACCTCTAGTAAATGTGTGATAACTAAATCAGCCTCTTCTGAACTCAAAGTAGTTGCCCATTGAAAACCTTAATACATGTCAATGGTGTTGTGTACATATTTAATTTTTCAATTTCTACTAAGTGGAACACATCCGTATGTCCGATTTCATTCTTTTGAGAACCCTTGGGGTTATTACCTGTGGGTAGCAGTGCTTGGCTATGGGAAGAACAAGTAGGACATATTTCTACAATATCCTTTGTTTCCATACAGGTGCCAATTTGTTGTCATAAAAGGAGGTCCACAATAGTCCGAAATGGATTATATAAAGGGATTTTTTTGAGGATAAATTCACAGAAAGATTAACAATCCATAGTCCTTTGCATGTGCTGGGAACTGGAGTCAAATGAATCCAGCCAAGTGGCCTGTGCATGCTTTTCATCTACATTTATAGTATATGAGACCATGCCCAAAGTGGGCTGATATCTTAAAGACTATTGGCTGAGAGAGTTCCCACAGTAGCATGGGACCAAACTAAGCCATATAAATGTGAGTGACAGTTTTGTAATTTGATTTGTGGTAGTGGTGAGGGGGTGGCAGTGGGAACAGGACTTACCTTGGTATAAAAACTAGTGTCTTGGAGACCATATCCTTAGGTGGGAGATACCTTGCTCAGTCTTGATATGGGGATGGGGGCAGCTTGGTCCTGCTTTAACTTAGTATTGCCAGACTTAATTGACTCCCCAAGGGAGGCCTTACCCCCCTTGAGGAGTGGATGGGTTTGAGACAGGAGCATGTGGGGGCAGGATAAGGGGAGAAAGTGGGAACTGGGACTGGTATATAAAATGAAATAAATAAATAAAAGAAGGAAGCACCTCAAAACTTATCTCCCTGTGATGGTATGATTGAGAAGGGCTAGGATAAGAAAAAAAAATATACTCTATTCCAGAGAGAAAGAACAACTGTAATCCCAACAATGGTTAAAATAAAACACCTGAAATATTATAGAAATATAATTGACAGAACAAAACACAAGTAAGTCATTCCAGAACTACTCCGATAATATAGACCCATTTTCAGGAAATATTGGAGAAGTAAACTTCATCAAAAAATAAACAAGGAGGCCTAGGAATAAAAATATGGGAAGTCTACCTATACAACAAGCCTCTAACTCTTGCAAGTAGTGAATCCAGTTTTAGGATTTCATGAAACAGTGACTCCTCTAGTAGGATTATCAAGCAGTAACAATTACATGATGATAATACCCATGATTTAAAGGGATACAAGTCTCCAATTGCAGGTGGATCCCACTGGTTAAAACTGACACACTCCTGGGACCTGACAACCCAAGCCACAATGGAGCATGAATTTGAACAGCTGCCCACCCAAGAGTCAGACAGAGCTGTGGGATATATTCATGAAGATGAGTCAGGTGTGTCATGAAGCTGACTCTCTGCCTTGTGTTTCACTGCTATACAGACAGACAACTATGAAGCTCTAGAAAACTAATTGACATCCACAGTGGCATCTCTCCAACAAGGTGACTAAAAGTACTTTTGAAAGTATAAAGAAAAGTTCATTTGTACAGACACCAATGATGTATTTGTTTCCCCAAACCCCAGTTCTCTTGCTAAACACACCCAAGCCAAAATATTAGGTCAACTCACTTTATGAAGTGGTAACTGTAGGAAGGTAAACTTAAAAGCTCAGTGTGTCCAGGAGAGAGCCTGGTTATGCAAAGAAAGGAATCTACTTAAGTGAGGACAGCTCCGCAGACATCTACTAGTTGCTCAGGATGGGAAAGTAAGAGCTCAATTGAATCCTACCATGCCACATACATTTTAAGATGTCAGGTTTTGAAGAAGCTACTTCAAAAACTTTCTCTGTTTTTGTGCATGTGTTAAGCAATCAGAATCAAGACAAAGTCTGGAGGTGCTTTGTATTATTATTGTGTCCTCAAAAACTTGAGTGTCTCAGATATGTGCAGGATGGTAACCAATTGAGCATGAAATTTCATGTCTTATCTAAAATTTATGATGACACACATATATATAATTATAGTTGATGGTCACATATCTAATAATATGTATCATAAATTATATACTGATAAATGTATTTAACCATAAAGCAGAAAGAAATTGTGTTTTAGACAGGAATTGAATGCATAGCAGGAAAAATATGCAGGGTCTAGAAAAATTAATGTTTTTGCTTGCTTTTAGATTTTAGATCATAAAATATACACACATATTTGTACAACTTGACAGAAGGAAGCTTATATGGGACAAGTTGGGGGGAGAAAAAGAAGGACACAGGAAATAAGCGTGATGGAATTATTACATGAATAAAATGTTTATGTGAATCTTATCACTATATGCCAAGAAAATAATAAAAGAAAAACAGTGATTCTGCAGAGTAAGAGGAATATGGGAAATCTAGATTATTAAAAGCAAAGCAAAGTAAAAGAGGGATTTTTGTGGAGAAAAATTAAAGCAGTGGGTTTGGGTGACTTGTCAAGAAATGGTAACAAGCAGTGATAAAAAAGAAAGTACAAATATATACATTTATCAGAATGTCATAATGAAACATTATCTTGTATGATAACTTCAAAATATGAAATAAAATAGAAACAAAGCTTGTTCAGGTACAAACTTATAAAAAAGTAAAATGTGACATATATGTTATTGTGTTTTATTCAGTTTTACACAATGGAGTACTATACAGCAGAAAAAAATAACGACATCTTGAATTTTTCAGGAAAATGGATGGAACTAGAAAACATCATTTTGAGTGAGGTAACCCAGACAC
>LOJH01058531.1:765-12160 GCA_001685095.1 Ellobius talpinus
GAGGAGGAGGAGGAGGAGGAGGAGGAGAGAGATCTAGTGAGTAGTGGCAAACAGAAGGATGATATTATCTATGAAGGGGTCCCTCTTGTTGGTGACTTCATATACCCCAAAGTAAAGTTGATAAGTGAATTTCAGTACTGCTCTCACAATCTGGATTTTACCCTTTCGCCATGGGCTACTGTTATAGCTGTTCCCTCCTTCTGGTATTAATTTATGGCTCAAGCATATGAATGAAAATTCACAATGCCTCTTCTAGTTCCATTTGTTTGGATCACTTTTCATCCTTTTGTTTGCTTTTCCTCCCAGTGCCTGCTCCATCCCTGCTTGCAGACCCACTGTGCGTAGACACCAGGAGCCCAGGTGCTTCCGGACTTTCCTGGGGCCTTGCTTTCACCCAGGTAGCTGTTGGCTACAGACTGACTGGAGCCAGACTATGAAACTCAAAAGTTTTGCCCAAGGAAGAAAAACTATTAGGTGTAACTCACAGTTCAGAAACTGTCCTTCAAGACACTGAGTAAAAAGTCATCCCCAGCTGGGGTCCTCCTCCATCCTTGGCTGCCTCCTCCACTCTTGCACCAAGGTCTGCTGCAATTACTTCCTCAAGAAGTTATTTGCATGTAAGTCTTTGTTCTGTTCCAGGGTCTGTTTGGGGGAAATCTGGCCTAAGATACCCTGCTTTCAAGTGGGTTTGCATTTTATTCTCTCTTTTTAAATCTATAAATCTCTTTATATAAATGAAATTCTACCACACACACACACACACTTATCCTATTGATATGAGTTTTAAACATATTATTAGTAGCCATATAATCATTCATTAGGGTATAAGTTTCTTTAGTGGCTTTGGATTGTGAAGCATTTATGTTGTATTAATTTATGAACATTTCTATAATGACTCAGTCTTTTCTTCAGTTTATTATTCCATGATACAGTCACAAAATATATATGTTCCTTTTTATATTATATACATCTATTGAAACTTACATGCTTTCTAGAATGGCTAAATCAAGATAATGAACTTGCATGTTATAACCTCACATCATCTTTTTAATGTCTCACAATTTCAAAAATTGTTATTAACTATAGACATCATGTTTTGCAATATATTTTTTGAATTTATTCCTCTTATTGGAATTTTGGAGATGACCAACATCTCCCTAGCCTACCCTAAACCCTCTGCCCTTGGTAATCACCTTTTTATTCTTGTTTATTTAAGTCTGACTTTTCTAGAATCCTGGTCTCAGACTCATTCTGCAGCTAAGACTTGCCGTGAGCTCCTAATCCTTTGGCTGCCACCTTTTAAGAGTTGAGATTTGTGGCTTAATTAGCATTTCTCTTTAACTAATCTTTTTCAGCATTTCCAAAGTTGAACTGATACTTCTCAAAAGTAGGCACACAAATGGCCAAGAAGTGCATGAAAAAATGTTCAGCCTCTCTTTTGAGAGAGATATCAATTCATGTCCTTTGCTCATTTAAAAACTTATTTGTCCAACTATTGAGTTGTTTGATACTTTATATATTTTAGAAATTAACTTGTTATTTGATGTGTAGATTGCAAAGATTTTCTTCTATTATATAAAACTTTTTTGTAGCTTGAATAACTTCAAAAGACATTACTGAATAGTCATACTAAGTTTGCCATCAACTTTGGAAATGCTGAAAAAGATTGGTTAAAGTCTGAGATACCATACAATAATAATGATGGCAGCAATAATGATTACATAACCATCCATTGCCATTTACAGTGTTTACTGTTAGGTGTTATGTTAGACGCTTCACCATAATTATTTATATATGAGCACTCACCCACAAGTCCATCTTAATATACTGCTCCCCCAGTAGTGTCAGAATGTTGGCTATTTTAGAGGCAAAAAGAGTGAACTGAAGTAATATTGCTCTTGCAAATAAATGTGGAGGTTGGTTGGGGTTGTGTGAATGAAGAAATGAACATGACTTGAGTAGGTACTGCATGCTCAACCATTGTCCATAAAAGGCATAGAATCCAATCAGAGACTTTCTTCTCTTATATGATAGTGGTCTAAGTAGGTACTTAGACTAAGAGAAAGACAAGGAGAAGGCAGAAAAGACATAGTCAGAAGATTCTCAGCTCTCTTTTACTCTGTGCTGTGTGCTACATTTCTAACCCTATATCAGATGGAAAAATCTTGAAGAATTCCTAGTAATTATGGGTTTTACAAAGAAAAATGTTGCTTTCTGGGAGCAATTTAAGTAAAAGAAGATTTACAAACTACTCACTAGTAAATTACTGACTACTCAAGTAGAGGGAGCATATTTGCATTTATGCACCGTGAGCATTTTCATGGCGGCCATGACACTGGGAAGATGCCCTTGAAAGGAAGTCATGCACCTCTGTGTTTCTGCTGTCAGGTTAACTCCCATGTTCTGCTTCCTAAGACTTATTCCAAAGGCTTTTTTTTTAATTTTTTTTGGTGTGGTATAAAAGATAGGAGAGCAGAGTACAACTTACAACTGGCTTACATTTTTAAAAAATATATTTACTTATTTATTTTACACCCCAGCCACACTTTCCCCTTCCTTCTCTCCTCCCATTCCTCCTACCCCATCCCTTCCCTCTTCCCACCCCCCCCAATCCACTCCTCTGTTTAGGAAAGGGCAGGTATCCATGAGTGTCAACAAAACGTGGTGTATCAAGTAATTGACCTTACTTTAAACTGGTCAAACCAGCTAACCTAGTTAATTTTAGTTTGAGCGGCAAAGTTTAATAATATTTAAAGAACATAAGGAAATAATCTAACAATGGTTCCATTTATATAGAAACTTACTGTTTATATGTACTTCTACAATGTCATTTAATATTTTAACAGTATCAGACAGAATTATCTTGAGTCTCAACTCTGACTTCCATGAAATGCTAAATTGAGTAAAAAAGAAATCCTGAAGTTGCTCCACAACAAAGCCACATGTCTTCTTAATTTAAGGAAGGCAAAGCATGGGCAAGTGAGCAAAGACAAACCTTAAAAGTGTGCATTAGCAGTCATGTTGGTGGTGAGACTTTACGGGTGTATCTTCTGACATTCCTAGAAGACTCAATCTGTTCCTTTGGCTCTTACAGTTTTGACACTTTCTTTTTCCACTATAGTCTGATGTGGGAGTCCCTTCTGTGTGCTGTGATTACCTTTAATGAACAAAGAAACTGCTTTGGACCTATAGCAAGGCAAAACTTAGGTAGGCAGGGAAAGCTAGGCTGAATGCTAGGAGAAAGAAGGGAGTAGTCAGGGAGACCATGATGGAGCCACTGCTGGAGATAGGCTGAAACTTTGCTGGCAGGCCACAACCTCATGGTGATATAGAGATTAATAGAAATGGGTTAAATTAATGTAAGAGTTAGTCAATAAGAAGATAGAGCTAATGGACCAAGCAGTGATTTAATTAATACNTGGACCTATAGCAAGGCAAAACTTAGGTAGGCAGGGAAAGCTAGGCTGAATGCTAGGAGAAAGAAGGGAGTAGTCAGGGAGACCATGATGGAGCCACTGCTGGAGATAGGCTGAAACTTTGCTGGCAGGCCACAACCTCATGGTGATATAGAGATTAATAGAAATGGGTTAAATTAATGTAAGAGTTAGTCAATAAGAAGATAGAGCTAATGGACCAAGCAGTGATTTAATTAATACAATCTCTGTGTGATTATTTTGGGTCTAAGCTAGCCAGGACAAACAAGTGGCTCCCTCACTCCTACAGCAATAGTCCCCAAGCCTTAGGTTCAGGAGTTGTGTTGTGGATGTATCAACTGGGACAGACAACTCTGCATTTTGATTGGTTGTGGTTTTCTGTAATGATTTTCACCTGTTGCAAAGATAAGTTTTCTTGATGAGGAGTAAGCCCTACAGTTATGTAAGGGCATAAAAATAAATATTTAGAATGTAGTTAGGGATTATACTGGTTTAATAAAGTGGCAGTTTCAAGTTGTCTTCCAACATGCATGACTTCACTAATCAAGGGTAGTGGGCTAAACATGAGCTGAACAAGGAGGATACTAATAGACATGCTAATGTGGACAGGAGAAAGCTCAAGAGGCTGTAACCTCTTGAGTTGCCCAAAGAACTACGGGCAACTAAAGAGTGTCAAAAGAGGGTGAAATAGTCTTTTTCAGGGAACAGCACACCAAGTGGTTAGCCAATACCAAATGGTCATCCCTGAAAACATACATATAAGTAACATTATATAGAAGGAGCAGATCATAATTATGCACTTAGGAATATGTATGTGTGTATGTATATATGTGTGTATGTATGTATGTTTATGTGTGGAATTATCTATATGTAACAGCAATTAGTAAAAATAACCATGAATTTGAAAGCAAGCAAGGAAGAAAATATGGGAGGGTTTGGAGGGAGGAAAGGACAGGAGAAAATGATGTGTTTATATTATTACCTCAAGAAATAAAGTTTTTATAAAGAAAATGAAAAATTTTGACTAGTTTTTAATAGAGCTAAACTTTCAAAATACCATAAAAGAAGCACAAACAAGCACAAATCAAAACAAAACTGTCGGAGGAAACAGCTCAATCTGCAGAGGGAGTTGTCAGAAGGGAGAGTCAGGATTTCTTCCTTCATCTGAGTCTCCTCTAAGATGCTTTGTAAATATGTGATCCTGGCCAATAAAAGCAGAGTGCTTTACATCCCTAAGTCATGTGGGGAGATTTTTAAGTAGTGCCATTCTGCTCTTAATGTTGACCACAAAGTTACTGTTGTTTGAGACTTACTCTGGACCACGCACTGTACTGAGGGTTTTGCAGGGAATGTGGTATAATCTCTACAATATTCTGATGATGAAACTGGTTATCATTTTTAAACAAAGGAAAATGCAGCACAGAGAAGTTATTGCCAGACAATGATCATCTGAGGCTTAACTGGCTCAGAGCCATGGGTCCAACAAGTTTGAATTTAATGATTCTTTTTGACTACAGGACAAATATTAAGGACACCTAACAGAGATACCTGCATAAAAACATTGATATTTAGTAGCATTTAGTACAACATTCTAGCTAGGTGAACTGTCGAAGTCACCACAAGTTTTCAAGTTAGTAGTCTTTCTCAAGCAGCCTGGAGAATTCCTCGTCGCTGTACAGAGCTCACTTGTGCAGTAGACTGCTGAGAAAATGACTTGCACCCCCTTCAGGCAGTGGCATCCAGAGGTGGGAAGGAGGTTTAGTCTATGTAGCCACAGGTGTCACATCAGTGTTTGCTTTTGTGTCTGTTACAAGTCATATTTTTTTAAAAAAAATTCATATTTTTATTTGTTTGTTTAGTGTGTGTGTGCACGCAAGGAAAACTTTTGAGAGTCAGTTTTCTCCTTCCATGTGCAGTCCAGGGAAGCAGCAAATGTCTTTACCTACTGAAACATCTTGCTAGTCCTGACTATAATTTTTAATGCGCTAACCATCCTGAAGCTGGAGCTGGGGAGATAGGTGCGTCGGTGAAGCACTTGCTGCACAAGAATCTTCTTTCGAGTCCCAGAATCCATGTAGAAAGCTGGATGTGCTTATACAGAGCTCTAGTTCCAGCCATGGGAAGGTAGAGGAGCATCCCAGGCTTTCTGAAAGCTAGTTTAGCCAATCCATGAGCTCTAGGATCAGTGAAAGATCTTGCTTCAAAAAAATTAATAGTACATTGATAGGGAAGACCCCTGGCATCTTTCCCTCACATTCACATGCCCCAGTATGCAGACCTGCAAGAGGCTCTTCCCCTCTTTCTCTTTCCTGAGCTCAGATAGATTAGATTTGCCTGGTTTTATTAAGCATTTAGCTTTCTTGAAGATCAATTAGTAGTGTTTTTCGAGTTGAAGAGTTAAACATGATTTCTGTGAGAGATAATGAAGGTTTTCAGACCTCCCTTGGAAAGCAACTGTGAAAATTCCATAAACAGTATATCATTATTCAGAGTAAATAATCTCTCTAGAGAGGAAAAGGTTTTCTACATTTGGTTCAGTTCCAAAAATGCTGGATTCTAATAGAGATATTTCTCTTCTCAGAATGGCAACTTCCTAGTGTCCGGCATTTTGAGAAAACCTGTGTTCTGTCAGCAACTAAGAGCACAGATCGCTGTGTTGATCAAGACAGAAGTGAGACTGAGAAAACCCAGAACTGAGGTAAATAGTTCCAGGAAACACCAGAAGGCCTGTCACGATGTTCTGTGGTATTTCAAGTGATTTTTTAAAAAGGTGAAATTGGGGTGAATATGAGAAAAGGTAATTTGAGAAACAGCTTAATCTGAGAAACAAACAAAAGTCTGAAAAGCACACTGTGGATTTTACTTTCTGTGTACTGTTAGGATGATTTCTTGCCTTCATAGGAATGAGAAACTGTTGGTCAACTTGACTTGGGGGCACACTTTGGAAAATAGCTACATCCTTGGTCATGACTCCCTCCATCTAGAGTGCTTTTTCATGATTACCCTCTCTTTTGGAAGATGTGGGGGTATTTCTTCTTATATCCTTGCTGCTAGGCATGACTCAGAGCCACAGTTTTGAGCATTAGAACAACACCTTGTTCCCAAAAATATGGCCTATGAGAGTGTAGTAAGGGGGCCACTAGTTAGTTCCTGGTTGCTTAGCCCCCAAATAATCACACAGAAATGGTATTATTTAAATCACTGCTTGGCCCATTAGTACTAGTTTCTTATTGGCTAACTCTTACATATTAATTTAACCCATATCCATTAATCTGTTTATCGCCACGTGGCAGTGGCTTACTGGCAAAGCTTCAGCATGTCTGGCTCTGGCAGAGGCTCCATGGCTTCTTTCTGACTCTACCTCCTTTCTCCCAGCATTCCATTTAGTTTTCCTCGCCTACCTAAATCTGCCCTATCAACAGGCCAAGGCAGTTTCTTTATTCACCAATGGTCTTCACAGCATACAAAGGGAAATTCCACATCACAAGGGCATGAAACAGACATAACAAAAGCCAGATTTGTTTTCATGATGCAAAGACTTCACAGCTGTTCATTATTGTTGTACATTTATGAGGCAGATCACAAGGAGCCACCTCTCCCTGGGCACTAGTGGCTGGTAAACACTCTTGAGAATTACTAGATACTGTTGAGTACTGTTAAATGCTATTAGAACACTTAATTCTGTGTTGACTTCTTCGTTGTAAATATTCTTTTAATGCTTTCTACGAATAAAGGAAATACTCATGAGCAGGATGTTTGATAGTTTTCAATTATTCCCTGGCAGTCTTCAGGGAGGATATACCAGCCAAGAAGCTCCTTCACTGACAGTTGGCTGGACTGCCTTCAGGGTAAGCTTACTATTTTTTCTTCTAACATGTTACAGTCTCACAGAAGAAATGAACAGCTGTGGCAAATCATTAAACTGTGGCTGGAGAAGCCATGCTCCCGTTACAGTTACATCAAGGAGCCTAGACCAGCTTTTGGAAACTGCATCCTAAGCAGGATGGTCTTACTGAATTCTTTGGTGGTCTAGCAGGTGACTCATGACTGGTGCTGATCTCAGTCCTTCATTTACATATGGGACTGTGCCATGATTGGTATGAACACCTTCACCATACCATCTAGGTTTCCTGGTTGTTTACCTAGGGTGCTTGGTTCATTCTCAGAGGTAGTGGGGCTACTCCCAGCATTGCAGTATGACGCCTAATTAAAGGGTCTTCCTGAATGCCTACTTTAAAACTGTTTATTTCACAATTTTTAATTATGTGTGTGTGCCCATTTATATGGGCACATGAATGAAGGTGCTAAAAGAAGCCAGAGGTGTTGAATCCCCTGGAATTGAGGTTTCAGGTAGTTGTGAACCACCTGATGAGGGTGACAAGAACTAAACTCAGGTCTTCTGGAAGAGCAGCAAGCTCTCTTCACCAATGAGAAGAGGGTGTGTGTCTGTAAAACATGTTTTTTCTACACCTCAGCCCACTCACCCCAATAACACAAGCTGCTCACTCTTTCCAAATGTGCATGTGCACTTTGCTCTCTCCTGTCTCACTAAGGGCTGAATGTTCCAAGATGTTGGCGATTTTCCTTTCTGTGTGGAATCCTCAGAGCCTTTGTCCTTCACTGACTTCTTTATATAGCTTTATCCTATGCCGTTCTGGCCTCTTGGCTCATGAATGTGTCTGCTTCCTGGGCTCGTTGCCTTCTGGTTCTGTCTGCTGTTCCGTTGCTACTTTTGAATGCACCATTATACTTAGCCAAGTGTACCTGATGGTGGACTCTGGCCCCGTGTGAGTGATTGGCCTTGCATAGCCATCCCAAGATGTCCAGGCTGTGCCTCTGTCCTACTCCTCTCCTCCTCTATGTATTGTAAAAGAAACACCATGATAAACAAGACAGTATACAGTACATGTGACAAGAAACATGGGGGTTAAGGGTTTATTTCAGTTGTAGTTTGTTATGAAGGAAAGTCAGGACAAGAACCTAGCTTGCCTTTTTATACAACCTAGGACCACCTACCCAGGGGTGGCACTTTCCCCCAGTGAAGTGTGGGCCCCATCACAATAACTATTAATCAAGAAAAATGCCCACAGATTTTCCCGCAGGCAATCTGATGGAGATAATTTCCTAATTGAGGTTTCCTCTTCTCAGATGGTTCTAGCTTATGCCAAGTGACAATGAAAAACAACAAACAAACAAAACCAATCAGCACAGATGTGAAAGGTTAGAAAAAAAGACGAGAAAGGACAGAAAGCTGGGTGGACAGAGAACGGGATGTCAATCTGGGGAGAGTGGTGGAGGGATGAATATAATGAAAACATTTTGTATGAAACCCTCAAAGAATAAAAACTAAAAGAAATTTGGAAAAACTGCAGTTTTGGGGTACACATAGCTCACTAGCATCCTTTCAGCAAATGTCCTAGAGATGTGTTTCTGTAATTTTTTTTATTATGAAGTTGCCACTTCTTACTCTCATTGCCTGGTTGTACTTTACTAAGAGAAGTCTAGGTACCTCTTGTTTATTGTATACTGTCTTGTCTATTGAACACCCAACTCAAGTATAGTCTGGACCGTAATTCAGGAATGTTAGTCATCTAGAGGATAATACTGTGGACAGAAGATTAACATGAGCCTCTCAGAGGAAGGTGTTTTCCGTTTCCCCTGCCATCTCATTGCAGAAGTAGAACGGCAACACGACGGGGGAAAATGCAAATAATTCTAAAATGAAAATAATGCTCCAATGAGTGAACCCACTGGTTTACTCATAATAAAGTGAATTGTATCACTTGAATTTGGAGTCTAACCTGGTCAGACCCATTAGATGTAACAGTGAGAAGCATGGGAAAGCAGTGTATTTATTCCAGTTGGAAGGGGCAGGAAAATCCAGCTGTTGGGCATTGTGACATGATGTTGTCATCTACAACAGTTACACTCTAGAAGCACACAGCTGAGTGTAAAAATATAATAAAACATCTCATGATAGTTTAAGTAAGTTTATGATTTTGGGTCAGGTCACACTCATAACTTTCCTTGGTGGCATTTGGCCTGTGGATTGGGTGGGAAGTGTCTGAAAGGGTTTAAACAGGATTGACCTTATCAATGAGAGTACTGGGTTGGTTGTCTTTCCTTGCTACACATTTGTGCTTCCTAAACTTTATCTAGAATGTGAAATGCTTATGTTTCTTACTTAAATAAGGCTTGGGAAGGTCTGGAGTTGACCATGGAATTCTGTAAATCTTCCTGATAACAGGAGTGCTGAATTTGAGAAACAAATTATAAACTGGATTTTCAAAAGCTTTGAAAGGGGCTTGTCATCTGAGGAAATCACTGTAGTTTGGTTCAAAACTCCACTCTAATCACCAGTATTGCCACAAGTCAAGTTTTTTTTTCTGATTAGAGTACACTGACTGCTGTAACAAACTATCTAAAAATTAGTAGCTTTAAACAATATGTATTTATATTTTCTTAGAGTTCTAGAGAATGGAAGACTGAAATTAGTTTTTCTCAGATGAAATTCAGTAAGACTATAATTCCCCCAGTATCTCAGTTACTTTTTAATTGCTTTAACAAAACACCATGACTGAAAAAAGCATTTAATTTGGGACTCATTGTTCCAGAGGGTTCAAGTCCATGACCATCATGATGCGGAGCATGACAACAGGCAGGCAGGCAGGCAGGCATGGCATTGGGGCAGTCACTGGGAACTTGCATTTTGATTTATAAGCATGAGATAGAGACCCAAGGAGAAAGAGTGGAGGCGGGCGATTGTGTGGGCTTTTGAAATTTTAGAGCTTACCCCACTGGCCACTAATCCTTTCAAAATAATTTCACCATCTGGGGTCCAAGTTATTCAAACATATATTCAAATATATGATCATTCTTGCTCAAACCACAACATTCTGTTTCCAGGGAAGCAATTACTTTTTCCTGTCTCTTTGGCTTCTGGTTGCTGTTGATCACATATGACAGTCCCATCCCCACGCCCCTCTCTCTTTCATTACATGGTCTTCTCTTCTATCTGTAGTTGAATATCCCTTTATCTCTCTGTGTTAAAGATTTATGTGATCTCATTTAGACCCCACAAAGATAATCTGCGGCAACTTCTTCATCTCTAGGTCCTTAACCAAATCACGTATGCAAGGACTTGTAATTTGGGAAGGTAATGTGAACTGTGGGAATTAGAAACTGGTGTGTGAAATAACAGCCTACAGAATGGGAAAAGATCTTCACCAACCCCACATTCAACAGAGGGATGAGTTCCAAAATAGATAAAGAACTCAAGACAATAGATATTTTCAGGCAGTGGGCACATGCCTTTAATCCCAGCACTTGGGAAGCAGAGACATGTGGATCTCTGTAAGTTCAAGACCAACCTGCCTACAGAGTGAGCTCAGGACAGGCTCCAAAGCTACAGAGAAACCCTGTATAAAAAAATCAAAAAAAGAAAAAAAGAAAAAACCTGAAAACTAAACTAGATATTAACAAAACAAATAGTTCAATTAAAAAAAGGGGGTACAGATCTAAACAGAGAATTCTCCACACAAGAATCTCAAATAGCTGAGAAACACCCAAAGAGATGTTCAACATCCTTGTCCATTAGGGAAAGACAAATCAAAACAATCCTGAGATTCCATTTTATACCTGCCAGAATGGCTAACATCAAAAACAAAAGTGACAGCTCCTGTTGGAGAGGATGTGGAGCAAGATGAAAACTCTCCATGGCTGGTGGAACTGCAGCTTGATATACACACGGGAGACCTGTCCTTTCCAAAGCAGAAATGAAGGAGGAGTGGACTGGGGGAGTGGGAACAGTGGAGGGATTGGGGAAGGGACTAGAAGGAGAGGAAGGAGGAATCTGTGACTGGGATGTAAAATAAATAAATAATTTTATTAAATAAAAGAAAGAAACTGGTCCCTGGACAGCAAGGGGCCCTGATCTTGTACCAGAAGATCCATCAGAGAGC
>LOJH01058532.1:0-11395 GCA_001685095.1 Ellobius talpinus
TCTTAAAGGCTATTGGCTGAAGGAGCAGAATGTGCTCCCACAGCAGAAAAATCATTTGATAAGGGAAAATGGGGATAAAACTTATGACAGAATTAATGAAATCTACTAAAAATATAACTTGGATTTGCTGTTTATTTGATTTTTGGTAATATTAGAGGATTGGCAAAAGCCAGGGCCCAATTAACTGATTTAACATTCATTGAGACAAGGGGGATGTATTAACTACTTTCTCATCCAAGTACCTGACAAAGAAATAGAGGAGAAAGACTTTGTTTTAGTCTGTGACTTCAGAGTGTCACAGTCCAAATGATAAGGACTTGGTCCATAGTAGCAGGAGTATCAATGGTAGCTCGTTCACAAGGTGAAGGACCAGGAATCTAAAAAGGGGTATAACTTTCACAGTTTCCTAGTGAGATCTAGGGAAAGCCAGACCAGACCTCATAATGCCAACACAACTCCAGACCTCATAACGCCAACATGACTCCAGACCTCATAATGCCAACACAATTTTCAAAATATGTCACAAGCTATGGAACAAGTGTGCAAAACATGAGTTTGTAGAAAACAGTTCAGATTTAAGCAATAATTAGAAATAATTGTAAATGCTTTTAATATTTAAAAAATAAATTCTATCACTTGCTGTTCCTTAATCAGGTTGCTCATCTAACAAATAAGTGACCAATGACTATTCTTATAAATTGCTAGGTATGGGGTACCTTTTTACCCTACTATAACGTTTTGAAATCAGAATTATATACATTTGCTAATATGCCCAAAACAGGCAATAAACAATTTTATAGCATCTATTGCCCATTATCCTCTTACAACACATATGACATAAATAATATAAATATATTCTTATTTATTGAAATGGCTAAGCAAAGTACCAATATAGCAAATCATAAATCATTATTTTCAGATGTCAAATTGTGTAACTACAGACTTTGCTGTGCAATCCATGTGTTCTTTTTGTAATACCAAGATGTTTAAGAGTAATGAGTGCGGGACTGTGAAGAGTATGGGCCAGAAAAACTGCAGGTGATGTGGTCCTGGGCTTCTGGTGAGTATGAACAGTAGCAAAGGAGTTGGTTTTGTCCAAGAGAACTACTGCTTCTTGACAGAAGGGAAGGGACTTCTTTGGGAGCTTTAGATGGAGCATGTTGTGGATGAAAGGGGGCTATATTCACCTCAATTCACTGTGCTCTGCATATGAGGTTCTTTATATTGCTAAAGTACTTAAGAAATTAGTAGAAGCTTAAAGTAAGAATGCTGTTGTGGAACATCATGGGGATGAAGATGGACTAGGATACATCAAGATTACTGAGCAACACTGGCTGAAGAGTCTGTAATGAAATGGAGATATAGTTGTCATGGCAGCAATATTCACAGCCCTGTGGCTTTTTCCTGTGGTCCAGATAGATTCCACAGTACTGGTTTAAGGGTGGAAACATTGAGGATTGTTGTTCTAGAAATGTAAGCTAAAACTGAAGGTCATATACTCAGTTGTATTATAAATTTTATTCTTATGTGTTGTGTGCTAGGCCTTCAATGATCAATTGTTAAAGGACTCTTGAATTCTGCTAAGGCATGTATGTTTTAGGATAACATGAATCTATTTTGCCTAGAGAAGGAATTCCTGGATGAGAGCAAAGAGCATTCATATAAGAGCAAGGACGTGAAGATGCTTCCAAGCAGGAAGTCATGGCGAGATAATGGGACCTGAAAGCATGCACTAATCTAAGGAATCATGCATCTTGATGGTCACAGTGTCTTGAAAATGAAATAGCTCTCACAATTGTGGAATATGCTAGAAAGGAGGGATTTGTAAAACCAGGAGTTTACATCTACTATTTCCAATCCATCAAGTTTTAAAGTTTGACTAACTCCAATAAAAGATGACATTTAGCACAGACCTCCAATGACGACAGACTGTTTCCGAGGAGGAGAGGAAGTTAGAAAGGATGCTATAATCACAGCAGTAGCTTTTCACAGAAGATCGGAAATAGAAGAGTCCTGTGAGACAAACTCGCCCATTTTTTGAATAAAAATAGTGACAATAGGAATAGTTTAACCTAAATGAAACCTGGCATTAAGCCTCATTCTGGGTAGAAATCCCGAATGAAACCTTCTCAACACACTTATTGAATGTTTGGAGGTCAGTCTTACTTTCTACTTAAATAATCAATCAGTTAATTATAAGTTTAAGTATGTTGGTTAAAATAATACACACCAACTTTATTTTTTATAAAGGCATGTGAATGTATTAAACAGTCTTAGTATTGCTGTGTTCTGTTCTATAGACTTCTAAGTCTACCTGAGTGAGAGAATTCTTGATTTGTGGCTAAATACCATTAGTAGTGAAACATGAATGCATGTGTTTGATTTAGATCTTGGGAATCATCAGACAGCTGGGCGAAAGTTATGCCTTTCCCTCTGTACACCAAAGAACATGAGCACATGACTTTACGAGTGTGTAATTCACAACGTATTACATCAGTCAGTGTGAAAAATAAAAGCGTTGGTAACAGTTTGGCTAGAATTATTCTGCAGAGTGAAGTGCCTCAGAGGCAACAGAGCGTGAGGAGCCCACCGCTAAGGATGGCTTCTTTTCCACACACTCATCAAGTTTGTACTGCCTTGGGCTCATGGGGGCACTGTGATGCTGAGCAAAAGGGACAGCGACTGGGTTCACGGTGACCAGAAGAGAGCAGGAGTTAATGTTGGATCACAAAAGAGGATTGCCTGAAGTGGCTCTTAGGCCACTGCTGCTCAGCGGAGCAATTTAATAACGTCGGCAGAAAGCCATGCTTTGGGCCAGTCGCTGCCTCAATACTGGATACGCCAGTTTCTGGGATTTTCTGATGTATGGCTTACAGCAAAGTCCTCCTAGTTCACTAATTCTAAAGTTCATGCCTAAATTTGGCTTTCTGACCCACATCCAGCCTGCTTAATACTCTCCTAATTGATCTCCTTATCCTCTCTTCATTTTTTAAAGGAGCATTTCAACATTCTGTTAAACTAATTGCATTATTTTGGAAGAGAAGTATTGCCATCTGTTTTTAAATATCTACTCTTCCTTTCTTTGATGTAACATGCTGTAGCTGAATAATACATCTCCCTGCTTCTCTTGATTCTCACTGTTATGGTGGGAATAGCTTTTTCCACTCTGCAGACTGGAGTATAAATGGTGGATGCTGGACCCATAATTTGAGGCTAATAAGCAAGCAGTGCAACCAGACAGTTAAGGCCCGCGACTCTGACATGCTGCAGTCCCTCAAGCACAGGATTGCTTATGGTTTTCAGCTGTTATGTGAGGTGAGGCTAGACAATTACATTGCTTAAGCACTGTGACTTTGACCTTCATTGTGGTGATGTAACCCACATTCTAGTGCTCAGTTTAAAAGTCACAGGATCCTCATACCCAAGGCCTGCCCCTGAGGATGGCATTGTCAGTTCTTTTGAATCCAGATCCAGTCCCTATTTTCAGCTCACTTTTCTGTCGCTTGATTATGGGTATCCTATTCCAATCGTCAAATTCTCCCACCTTACCTATTTCTTTCAATTGGTGCTTTCAAATATACTGTACCCTTTTCTTAGAATTAGCTTCTTTATCTCCCTTGGCCCTTTCACAAATTTTTTTCTACTAATTCTTTAATAGGTAGCTCCAATGTCACTGTCTCACGTTGGAATTCTGGACTTCTTGTAACATTTTCCCTGGCAGACTTAACTTCTGTAGTGTTCCCAGAAACCTCTGTATGCAAGTATGGGAGTTTCTTACCTCTATCGCTTTGCATCATAACCTCTGTTCATCTCCCTTACTAAGACGCATTTCACTTCATCTCATTGCCCAGAAGTAGACTACATGGCAACCCTCTTCCCTTAGCTGTAACACAGGCAAAATAACTGGTAAGTAATCTGGATGAAGATATTGCTCCAGAGAATGTCTTTATTCAGGAGTGAAGCCCTGATTGCAATGGAAATTCTGTCATCTCAGACAGTGGGAAGGTTTGGAGGTGGTTCATATTTTTCTCTAATTGCATGCATTTGCTAGTGGGGTGCAGAGCAAGAGAAGGGGAGAACAAGGGCCCAAACAGCATGAGGAAAATGTCTTTGCTATATTCCTAGAAATTTGAAAAATAAGGAAGTGTGCAGACAAGGCCCATGAGGTATAGGAGGAACTGGGGCAGTGCAATCCTTGCATACAAGCATTACTTGTTTTACTAGTAGCTATGTTCCACAGCTTATCTCATTTTAAGAGCTCCTTTTTCTTGCTTCCTGACACCCATGGACTACATAAACCTATTTGGTGGCTAATCACAGTTTTGTTTAATCTGCTTTGTCCTATATCTCCTCCTTTGTCTTGAACAAGAAGATGATAAAATTCTCTGTACTCACCATTTGCAAAGAATCTAATTTCCATCTAAGGATGTTCTTCTGAGTCAAACTTCTTGAGAAAGACACAATGGGATGGAGTTTATAAATTCTCCATGTGTGAAAGGAGACAATGAGGATTAACACCCTGTGTGTAGCTAAAGCTATAAACTGATTTCAAAACTAAAACTTTTTCTTGGAAATTGATGTTATAGTTTGTATTTTTGTTTGCTTCCAATTTCTGAATAAGTAGCCAAGAAAAAGGGTGGATAATATAATGAATGTATTAAAAGTTGCCACATAGTATAATGCTTTAAAACATAAAATCTGAGCTCAAGTATGCAAGTTCATATCCTGGGTCTGTTCCATTGCAGCAGGATACTTAAAGTTGTTTGCATTAGCTACCTTGGGTATCACATGGAAATAATATTACTATCGACTTCATAAGCCTCCTAAGAGGATTAAATGAGATTAGTATATGAACTCTTTCTTTAGTGTTGGCACATCATAAATACAATAAATATTAGGACTATCCATTCTTATTTCACATAATATTTGTCAGTTAATTTTCTTTTCCTTGACCTCTTCAATAACCTGAGACAATGAACTGTTTCAAAACTTATATTATAGAGATTGGTGACCTTATTAAAATAAAGCATCAAGAATCCAATACCATATTTTCTGGAAAGATAAACTGTCAATTGGGAGGGGATAAGCTCATGTCTAAGTAATGGCTTTCATTTTGGTTTACAAATAAATAAGCATTTTTTTCTTAAGGTGTGGATAGGACTATCATATTGTGAGATTTTTGTAGATGAAGCAAATAAATAAAAATGAGGTAGGGAAAGGGCTCATAAAATTAACCCACATGTTTTTTTGGCACATATCTTTATGTTGGCCACCCCTGAGACAGCACCAGGGTTTGAAATGGATTCATGCCCAAATTCTTCATGGTATAATTTTAAAGGTTTTAAGAAAAACATGTGGCCACAATGAACACACACACATTCTGTGCTTTATGAATGACCTGTTTATTGCAGTGGCTCTGCACAACTCAAGCAGACTGTCCTAACCCAAATTCATGCCTAGTTTGGGGGTGATATTTTAAATCTAATCCTTTTGAATCTCCTTTCAACTGCATTAAGTACAGATATTGCTGTACTGAGCTGTGTAACTTTAGAAGAACCCTGTCCATGTCACTAATGCGACTATGAAGGAATCTGTTTGCCATGCTTCAGTGTGTGCTTCCAGCCCGTTTCTGACTGCAGGAAATAGCAGCTCAATCATTGAAGCCCCGGCTTTTCCTCTACTGCTAAAAGTAAATAGCCCCAGAAAGCTTCCTCATGCGAAGGAAGTCTGGATAAATCTGTGATAGGCAGCAGAGGGCTGTCTGTTGTGCCTGTCAGAATGGCACCTGAAGGAAGGCTCCTGGCTCCTGCTGACAGATAAGGTGAAGGTTGCTGAGGCAGAGATAAAAAGCTCACTAGGTCAAAATATATTAAAGACTGAAAGATCCCAACAGGAGTTCTTAGCAATGCAACCGCAAGCCTTTCTCTGAACAAAATGACATTCTGTTCTGATTTTTGAGGGTTTATAAAAAGCTTACTATGTAAGTGGAATGAGGGTACATGACACCACACCACACACACACACAACACACACACAGAGAAAGAGAGCATCTCTCTCTTTCACTAGCTGTAGCTCACTGACTACTTTTCCTGTGGTGTGCGCTTAGAAAAGAGAAGCAATCACTGCAAAGAGAATGGACAGAATGGAGTAGTTTGCTGCCGGAAGCAGAAGCTTTCATTGCTCTGAATGTGGGAGCTGGTGTTGGTGATGTGGTGATTCAGCTGTTAAACGTCAGTCCTGGAGACGGATAGAGCCATGGAAAAGTCCTAACTGGCTCGTTTCCCCTGTTGTTGTCACTTACGCGTTTTCCATCCTAACCTGTTTTATACAAACAGGCACGCCTTCCCCCCCATCCTACCCAACGGTATGTTCTCAGTGAAGATCTTGTGAGGCATTATTTGCTATGGTTTGTATTCCCCAGATGAGCACTTTCCCCAATCAGCAAGACAAAATTATATTAAATTAAATGAATTAAAATTAAAAGTGTGATTTTACTTTGCTTAGAGCATTTTGTGCATCCATGTAACTGAATCACCATCTTTCAGTCTTTTCACATCCATGTATTTTCTCACCTTCTGATCTCCATGTTTACCTGCTTTTCAAAAAGAATTAGCCTTGTGTAACATTAATCAGGAAAATTACACATAAGTAGCATAATAAGTAAATCTAAAGGGAGGTGATTATTACTCTGTATTTCAAAATTAAAACTTCTATCTTGCTAGCCTCATTAAGAAGACTTTTTAAATCTTTATTTACACATCCCAACCACTATTCCTGTCAATGATTTGAACTTAATGTTAAATTTCCAGTGCAGGTCAGTCTTCATGAGCCAGGCCAACAGAGGGAGCTCCTTGAATGACTATCCCTTTGGTGTCAGGAAAAGAGCTGAACAAAAAACAGGTGAGAGCTGGTGAAGTTTGTGTGTGTGCACACGTGTGTGTGTGCATGCATGTGAGTGTGTGTGTGTGTGCGCGCGCACGCACGTGTGTGTGTTTAAGGGGTGGCCCCTTGGAAACACAGATGCTCATTGAATGTAACGACAACAAAGATAGGCTTCCTTTGTGCAGTTCTCTGGATAGAAAAGGAACTACCCCCAAAGAAATAAAGAAATGGTCAAAATTCTTATGGAGACAGGGTAAATATAGCATGAAGGTACAAACTTCCAATCCCCAGGTCAGGAGGAAAAGACACAGTGATTGTTGGTTCAACACAACCCTGGACTAAACAGTGAGGCTCTATCTCAAACAAAACAAAACAAAAACAAACAACAACACAAACAAACAATGAAACCCAAAACCCCAAACCAATCAAGCAAACTAAAACATCTAGGAGTAGTCCCACACTTTGTGACTGGATGGGGAGACGGGCATGCATTCCAGTTATCTCCAGTTACAGATGTTACAGGAATCCAGCTGGGAACGTGGAACAAAGAGACACTGGAATGAGCTTTACAGGTGAGGCCAGTGACAGGGAGTGGTCAGCTGATTTATAATAGACTTAAAAACGAAATAGAAGATGTTTGGCTTGGCTCCAGTAAAGGTGTGCTGACAGCAGGTTCTAGAAGAACTCACAATGATACTGCCGTTTAAGATGGAAAAGATTCCAGTGTGATGGCAGAATTGAAGAATGCCACAAAAGGAGAAGGAAAATCGATGAACTTCTTAACTCCTTTTAAAGCCAGAAAGGTGGGACTTGAATAGAGGAGTTTTCCCGGAGTCTCTTGAGAGGGGGCCTGACTACTTGTCTTTTGTGTTGTCATGTTACAATCTCAGTCAGTCAACCAAGAGACTTGGAAAACAGTGAGAAGTGTACTGTTTGCATACACATTAAATACTATCTTTGTTTTCTATCCCAAAGACAAAGAAATTAGACCCTCAAATATAGCCTTTCTAGTTCCAAAATATCCAAGTCACAATTATTCCACAATGAGCCACCCTTTCCTTGATAAAATAAGAATGAATAAAGATCAAAAACATAAGGTCCTACATCTTTCTCCCTCATCTGGGAGGAAATCCCCTCTAGGTCCTGTGTTCTCCTGAGTCTCCATTGAAGTGGCAGTGTACTATAGCCTCTCACAGTTTCTAACGATCTGTCTCATTAGACAAAGCCACAGTCTTCCATTTGACTCAATGGCCGGCAGATATTTACATGATAGTTCAAACTGACTGCTTATGGTTAAAACAGTTCTAGTGCGGAGGAATGATAAAAAGATGTCATCACAATAAATATCCCTGGCCATTATGAATAGTGCCTTGAAAGTTATGGCTCCTGATACCACCTGGGCTTAAGGGAGTCTATGTACAGTCGGTTTTTCCAGACCCAATGTTGTGTGGAGCTCTCCTTGCTTTTCTCTTTCCTTTCTTCATCCCTTTCCTCCCTTCTTCATTCTCTCGCATTTCCTCACCTGCTCCTTTTCAGTTGTCCCTTCTCTTCTCCTCCTTCTTCCTCTCCTCTTCAGCCCTCACCTCTTTCTTTCTTTTTCAGCATGAGGGAAAAGACATGTTAGTCTTTTTTCCAAGCCAAGACTGTTAAATTAAAGACAGTAAAAACAGAGACTTATGGTTTTAGACCAATTTTAATATATGATATATGTGTGCATGCATGTCTGCACATATCTACATAATGCAATGTATTTATATATGTATATGTACATATACATATGTATATAAAATTACATGCATACGTATATATTTTTCTAGAGGAAATAAAGCAAGGAACTGTGAGAAGATTTGGACACAGGAAGGCTATTTGAGTCCAAGCCTTGAGATTCTATTTTATAAAACAAACTTGATTTGATTACCTTATGATAGCTATAATACTAATCCTTCCTCAGCTGGCCACCTTGGGTGTACCAAACAACAAGGCATATCTACAAAGTAGAAGTTCTTCATTGCCAATGATATTGGAGGATCTTGTAAGATGTCTGATGTACTCTTTCAGGACAGATTGGACAGTTAGATTAGTAGATTTTATATAAAATTCAAAACATAAAACAGAATAAATGATTTAAAGTTTATGTATCATCGGTGTTTGAATAATGTCATAATGTTTGAACCTCTGAATAACTCTTTTGCAACAAAATAGGTAGTAACGTTATGAACATAGTTCCCAAATGGATCGTTGCTTTTATTAAAAGTTAACTCATAACACTGAAATCATTTCATTGGACTGCATCTCTTCTAAATAAATGTTCCTGACACTAAGGTAAATTTCAGCTCAGTCACAGTTATTATTTCATGGCTGAAATTATGATAGAGGCCAATTTCATTTTTACTTAGACAGTGTTACATAAATTTTAAAATACCAAGGGATATTCCAAAGACAAGAAACATGATTTGAGTGAGAAAACTATTGCTTTCCTCTGCCGTGATTAAAGGATAAAGTATATTCACACTAGTATGCAACATAGGTGATGCATCTTTTAATGTTTTGATGTTTATCACTTCACTGTGGTAGTCTGCTTCTCGTATCTCTCATTGATGTATGTCGGTGTCCTGGAGGAAGTTGTGGTGGAAACTCCTATCAGGGTTTCTAAAACATGACACTGCCTTTCAATCCATTTCTTTTTCATTATGTGCAAGGTAAACCATAAACTATAACGCAAAGGTACATATATTTAATTGGAATTTACACCTAATTTTTTACTGCACTATCCAATTAACTTTCTTGCAGGGAAAATCATATTTTACAAGTGTCATTAAAATCATTTTTGTTAATCCATTTAAAATTTTATCACATCTACTTATTTCGAGTGTATATAAATATATACATATATGTATGTGTATGTACCACAGTGTCCCTGTGAAGGTCAGAGAACAACTTGAGGTAGTCAGTCCCTTCCCTCAAACTTGGAGATCCCAGAAACTCAGTTCAAGTCATCAGTAGTGGGGCAAGTGTCAAGTGTCATTACCTGCTTAGTTGCCTTGCCCACCACAGTCTTTCACTATAAAAATACTTTAAGAAAAGGCTGAGAATCGAAGGATACAAAGCTGAGTGGGGAATGAAGGGAAATGGAGTTGGGAAGAATTGGAGGAGAGGGAGCAATACGATCAAAACATATTGTAAAAAGTTTCTTAAAGAGCTAAGACAATTAAAATAATCAGTATTTATACATTTTCATCTTAGAGTTGATTGTTCCTTAATCACATTTCTCTAAGATCCGTTCAGGTTATTCTAGTTCACTGATGAGTAGTGGACAAAATTGGTTATTTAACTCAAGTATGGAAACTTAATTTACTGATTACATGGGGTTGTACGGGGTTATTTGTAACTGATTAAGCTTTAATTACACTAATTGAAGAGTCACCAAAGAACAAAAAAGACAATTCCTGATCTATTTACTGTTAAAAACTGAATCTTTTATTGTGATGACATTTACTTTGCATGTCTACGTACGTATGTATATGGTGTGTGTATATACGCACATGTGCATTTGTGGAGGAGTATACACGCATGCATACCGAAGCAAGATGACAATTCCAGTTCTGTCTCAGGCACTGTTCTGTAGGATCTGGCCCAACTGGTTTGTATGTTCCTGAGAAGGGGAGTGTGGGCAGAGGAAAGGAATAAACAGACTGAAAATAGAGTAAGGAGGGCTTCCAGCGACTACTGTCGCAAAAAGCCCTGAGTTTCTTACTCACAGTCCTTCCATACCCCAGTGAAAGGGGAGGGCACAAGGCTTCCATGATACAAAGAAAAAGCAAGTGTAATTACCTCCTTACATCTCAAAACACCTGGTAATCATGCCCTAAGTCAAAACATCCTGATGACTGGCCTTTGAAGAGTTAAGGCGTCCAGTAGTGACACCCTTGGTCAAACATCTTGTTCTTCATCCTCCATGAACAAGAATAGGTCTGAACTCTCAGACCTTTAGTCCAGATGGAACGGAATCAAAGCTGTGGGCCTTCACACTGTTCACTTTATGATTTGAGATGGGGTCTTGAGTGGCCTGGACTTCATCAAGTAGACTTTAGGTTTTTTAGTGTTTCAGGGGCTGCCATCCAGCTCCCAAATAAATTCACAGACTTATTATTACTTAATAAACATCAACCTTTAGCTTGACTTATTTCTAGGCAGCTTTTCTTTACTTATCCTGTCTACCTTTTGCCTCTGGGCTTTTATCTTTTGGTATTTCTGCATATCTTTTCTTTCCATCTTATTCCATGTCTGATTGTGTTGTTGGGTAGCTGGCCCCTGTTGTCCTCTCCTCATTTTCTCCTCCCCTTCTTCTCTCTTTCTCCTTCTGTTTATTCTCTCTGCCTGGCAGCCCTGCCTATGTCTCTCCTGCCTAGCTGTTTGTTGGCTTTTTAGCTCTTGATTAGACCAATCAGGTGTTTTAGGTAGACAAAGTAACACAGCTTCACAGAGTTAAACAAATGCAGCATAAAAGAATGCA
>LOJH01058533.1:639-11394 GCA_001685095.1 Ellobius talpinus
AAGAATAATGGGTTAATATAAGTTATAAGAGTTAATAAGAAGCCTTAGCTAATGGGTCAATCAGTTTATAGTTAATGTTGACCTTTGTATGATTTCTTTGGGGCTTAACGACTGTGGAAACTGGGCAGGACAGAAAACTCAGTCAACACCCTCCAAAGAGAATAGGTTCCAAAAAAACAGTATAAGCAGTAGGATAAATCCTGGTCCCACTGCCAGTGGCCCCCGCAGTCTGCCCCAGTCATACAACTGTCACCCACATTCAGAGGGACTAGTTTGGTCCTATGCCATGGAACCAATTTTCTCTCTTAGTCACTGTTCCTGTCTCTGTAACAAAATGCCTGGCATGAATAATATTCACAAGGAAAGATTCATTTTTGGCTTACAGTTTTAGACATTTTAGTCCAAAGTATTTAGCTGAGCTGATTCTGGGCCTTGGTGAAGCAGATCATTGTGGAGTGGGAATGTGTGGAGAAGGCGGTTGTTCACCTCATTGTTAACAGAAAGGAGAGAAAGCAAGAGAAGAAGGGACCAGGAACAAGATTCTCCAAGTTCTGGTACCTAGTGACCAACCTTTTCCAGCTAACTTGGAACAACAGAGGAGCCTTTCGGGGCAGGCACAATAAAATCACAGCAGTAGCTAAGGTGTATTAAGTGTGTCCCCAACATCAAGTGTTCTTAAGTAATGGTAGAATCTGACCCTTCACAAACAGAGGTGCATCGGGTATTATATTCTTTAAAAAAATGTCAGATTTCAGCAGAGCCATGAAATCTATAATCTAGTCAAACAGAAATGTAAGTAATGACCACAATAGCCTCAGAACAAACTGCACTGAACAAAGGCATAACGAGCCGAAAGCTAAGTCAGCAGAAATCACCCAACAGAAAATGGCAGCAGGAAGGAAGAAACAAGTGCAGGTCCCTTCTTGCTTTACCTCTGCATGATCACAGTGCACATTTAGACACTTCCTACCTGGAAGAATCCTTATAACACAACAGAACATTCTGGAGTAATCAAGATCTCCAAAAGCTTTCTCCTCATGTTTATGAACCTGTATGAACACGTATGTTGCCAGTTCACCCTGGGGATGTGCACGTCTGTTAAGAGTTTTGTACATGTACATGCTGGCTGTTAATGCAAACAGTCTATGCTCTTCCTGCCTTCACTTTTCTATCATAAAAACCCAGGAGGCAGTGACAAGCTCCCTCTGAAGAGTGGAGACACAGTTGCCTCGGTGTGACTAGGGATCACTTTTTGCAGCTCCTCTCTTTATGTGCATGAACTCAAACAAAGCATCGAGAATCCTGCAGAGCATCATGATGACCGACACATCCTGTATGGGGTACGGTATAAACTTCCTATGCCTCTTCAGAAACTCCAGCCCTTCTGTAACACTCTTTTTAATCATTAATCCAAGACACTCCATTCCTCGCTGACTTATGGTTTTTGAGGTTTTCAAAAGCTGCGACTTAATATAAGGCTTCCATCCCAGATCAACAGGGTCCTAGGAGTAAAAAAAAAGGAAATCTCATGTAAACAAAAATACAGCATTCTTTATTTTTTTTTAAATTTTTTATTTCACCATCCCCCCACTGTGGTTAAATTCAGCATTATTTAAAGCTAAAACAGCAGCAGTGGTGGCGGCAAACAGTTAAAGGACTCACAATTCTCTGGAATGATCTTGGAGTTTTTACCATGGTTTGAAAAGAAAACAAGTGATGGGAATCTGAGACGGGTGGCGTAATGGGGGTGTACAAGCTGCAAGGAGCTGGTCAGCCTAGGCAGGCCCAGCCCTCATTCTAACCTGCACCCCAAGTTAGGTAGATTACAGAAGAGAGTCAGCTACAGCTCGTCAGAGGGGCATGATTTTGGGGGGCGTGTTTTCTGTCCACACCACTGTCTTGGTAATGTTTTCCCAAGTTCTGAGGGTCATGCAGTAAAAATGGCTTCAGGGCAATCTTTCCTTTGCTGGCAAAATGATTCATATCAATGGCCTAACCTGTCTGTCTGAGATACGGATGTTCTAACTTCCCAGTCTAGTGTTAATGACAGTATTACTTGCGGATTATGAGACTTTGGGGGAAAATAAAGTTTCTGAGCTACTGGGGTCACTCAGCTGGGACTAGAAGTGAAACATGACTAGCAAATGAGTCGCTATCCTAGACAACACATGACTGTCAGGGGCTGGGCTCTGAGAACTTACCATGTACACCACAGTACATCGGGTGACAATGGAAGGTGTGGTGTTAGAGAGTCCACTTCAAAAATCACTCTGATTTTGTTAGTCAGGGCCATCCTTTCGCTGTTGGCCAGGCACAGCGTTCTAGTCTCATCGAGCAGTGTTTAGATTTTCTATCCATAAGGTATCGACTGGGCCATCTAAAACAATCCACTGCCAATCGAAATCTGGAAAGAAAAACATTTTAACACAGCTAAGGTTAATCTCAGAGTTCTTTCATTATCATCTTGAAAACTTGCTATTTTATTAGAAAACAGTTTCCTTTGTGTGTTTATGTGTGTGATACACATGTGTGCAGGTGTGTATGCATATTTGCATATGCATGGGCATCCATGTGTGAGGGTATGTATTCATGTATCCGCACATGTGTGGAGAGGGCCCAGGTTGCTGTCAGATGTCTTCCTCAGTCCCCTTTTGTTCATGGAGCCATGGTCTCTCACTTGGTAATTCTGGCTGGACCAGCTAGCCACATTGCCCTGCAGGTCCCCTACCTCTGCCTCCTAGATATTGGGATTACAGATGCATGCGTACCTGTTTCTGCTTGGGTTCTGGGGATCTGAACTCAAGTCCCATGCCTGTGTGGCAAGTACTTTATCTACTGAGCTATGCCCCACTCCCACCCGTGGCTTCTAGAAAGTATTTTCTAAGATAAAAGCATTGCCCCAGGAAACACTAGAAGGAGTGCCTAGGTTACAATGGAGTGTGTGTTGGATGTGCTTGACTTTCATAAATGGGATTAATGCCTTATAAAAGAGGCTATTTTTAACTTTCCAGTAAACATTCAAATCAACAAATACATTATATATTTGAAATTGCTTTAAGCATTTTCTAGCTGTTCTTAGATTGTTTAAATGCACAATTAATCCTTAAAATTCGGAGAAAAACAAATGGTTCCATATATTTTCATAATAATATGATTGGTGAATTTGCATCTCCTGTTAAGGAATAGTTTTTAGGTATGCTATTCCTTTTCAAAGGAAAATCAAAGAATCAAGTAGACAACTTAAATTCTACCACAATCAGAACCCAGTCACCCTCTTTCCCACCCCGTTATAGTCTCTCTGTAGTCTCATCTTACTCTCTCTGCTGTAACACCCCTTTCCCACACCATCCTCGTCTCTCTGGGCTGCTAGAACACATTGCCTGGAACTGGGCAGTGTGTAAACAGTACCCAGAAGTCTGTCACAGCTCTGAACTTGGAGGGCTGAGATGTAGGTGCTCGCAGATCATCTGGTAAGAGACAGTTTCCTGGTTCAAAGAAAGGAACCTTCCTCTTGCTGTGTGGTCACATGACAGGAAGACTTTTTTTGAGTCTCTTTTACAAGGACACTAATTCTATCAGTAGGGACAGAGTGCATCTTGTATAGGACACTAATCCCACACACAAGGGCACAGCCCTCAAGACCATCTGCTTTCCCCAAGGCCCTACCTTCCAAAATCATTAGCTTGAGGGTTAGGGTTTTAATGTACAAACCTTGGGGAAGAAGATGCACACATTCAGAAGACAGTGCCATATGCTATGGCTCAATGATTTTAGAAAGTCTCTCAGCCAGGATAAGGGAGGTGATCATGCAGACAGAAAACAGCTAAGCACCCAGAAGACCAGGATAAGGGAGGTGACCATGCAGACAGAAAACAGCTAAGCACCCTGAAGACATTCAGCATCCTTGATGACCCAGAGAGCAGAGGTAGAATAGCTACTGCTGAGAAGCTCTGCTTGAAATATCTATCCTATCCATTATCCTAATACCTCAGAATGTCATCTCAAACTCCAGGAAAGTAGATGAAGCAGGAAAAGTCCCTTCTAGAGTGTGGACCTCAAACATACTGGGGTAGATGAGTTAGTTGCCTTGAGGCTATCTGGGGTAGGAAAGGGAGGCTGAGGCTCTTCCAGTTGAGTGGCAGCTCCCATGGAGCAGGAGCTGTATTTACACCCACTTTGGGCATTGGTGATGGATCTGCTGGGACTGTGTGACTTAGCAGCAATGCACAGATGGCATTGCTGTTTAGGGACAGGAGGCTCTACTGTGCTTCTCACAACATTATTTCTACCATCAATACCCTTTAGTCCTAATTATTTTTAAACTGAAAGGCTACTTAAGCTCTGCTGGTTATAGATCATAATAAGATATGTACACATTGCAAAACTGTTGTTGTGAGATTAGAAATTTTAGGCAAGAACATGAGAAAGAAGTAAATTGTGCAATAAGAATATTACTAGCCAGAAATATAAGATCATATGCAGTTCATGATGACTCAAAATTTCTTTTCTATATCAACAACATACTAAATTTAATAATAACACTATAAGTTCCTGGAGTTTTAACATCTTTTTCTGCTTCCTTCATAAAAACATTGTTATCAATATCTGCTGTCGTGGAGACACCAACTTGGAAAATCTAAATTATACAATGAATAATCAGGATGTAGCATTGTACTAGCAGTTTTCTGTCTTTATCATCGATGTCAAGTAGCTATAATTTTAATATAGGCTTTTATAATTTAAATGTTTTTGTAAAACTCATGGTAAACACAAAGCAAAGAGGAGGTGAATTTAGTAAGTGACTGTAAACATATGAAAACCCAGTGTCAGAGGATCAGATAGACAGAACAAATACTAATAGACGTAAGGCTGAATGATTCTAGTACAGAAATAGCAAGGGACTTTAACATTCTACTTTCACCAATATCAGATCATCCAGGTACAGAATCAGAAAAAAAAACCCAGCACAGATGAACTTCAACAACTGGACCTACTACATGAGGTACAAAGCAGCCTACTCAACAGCTACAGGAATTCACACTTCCTTATTGGCATGAAGAACACCTTTCTGAGGAGATTGCATCACAGATCAAGCCCCAAATTGCAAAAATAAATCATTGTGTTTATGATCACAATGCAATATTTGTAACAAAACCCTTGCAAAGTGTATGCATATATGGAACTTAACAGTTTTTTCTTTTTAAGATAGAATTTCTCCTGCTTAGAACTTCATGTGTTTGTAGATAATGCTACCTTGAATTCATAGACACCTACCCATCTTTGCCTTCCCAGGCACTGGGATTAACAGTGTACAACACTATGCCTAGTGCAACACTAAGAGCAACAGAATGACTGAGCATGGGGACAGAGGTCTGTCATTGATGTGGGATGCTCTTTTGTATGCTGTGAATATGTTTTATTGCCATTGATTAATAAAGAAGCTGATTTGGCCAATAGCCAGGCAGAATAGAGCCAGGCCAGAAATCCAAGGAAAGCCAGATGGAGAAAGAAGGCAGAGTCAGGGAGATGCTAGCAGCTGCCGGAGAAGCAAGATGTGAGGTAACAAGTTACAAGTCTCATGGTAAACTATAGACTAATAGAAATGGCTTAATTTAAGTTGTAAGATCTAGTTAATAATAAGCCTGAGCTAATAGGCCAAATAGTTTATAATTAATATCAAGCCTCAGAGTGGTTAATTGGGAACTAGTAGATGGGAGAAAAACCTCTAGTTACATGTCAGCCCAGTTACTTAGGATGCTAGGAAAGAAGGATTACAAGCTTGAGGCTGCCTGGCTACACAACCAAGTTTGAGGCCAGCCTGGAAAATTAGGGAGATCCTGTATCAGAAAAGAGGAACAGTGTAGATGTGGCTCTTGGTAGTAGAAATCTTGTTGACTATGCACAGGACCCTGAATTTAATCGTAGTTTTGCCCCACATAAGAAATAATTAAAAGCAACAAACCTTCAAATGGATTAAGAAAAGGAGAAGACTTACATGAAATTAGAGACGAGAACTGAGACATTATTACAGATAACACAGAAACATTAAGGATTAATAAAAATTTAAAATGAAATGCCAACATATCTGAAAACAAAATAAATGGACAAAATCCTAGACACATACACCTTACCAACACCGAATCAAGGGGAAAGAAAAACCTCTGAAAGACCAATAAAGGTCAATGAGACTGAATAAATAACAAAAAATTTCCTCCTCAAACAAAAGTCCAGGACCAGATAGCTTCACTACTGATGAGAAGATTGAATACTAATTCTCATTACATATGCTAAAAAGATTGAAGAGAAAGGAATTCTTCTGACTCATTCCACGAAACCAAACTGAAAAGAACACTATGAAACAAAAAGCAAGGGGCCAAAGACCTTCATCAAAACAAATGCAAAATTCTTAGTCAAAATATCAGCAACTCAAACAGAATATTATACATAAAGGATTTAGCTATGATCAAGTGGAATATATCCCAAGGATGCAATATGGTTTAACACATACAAATCAAATGCATAATCATGTTATACATATATACAAACTCATACATGTTATCAAAAAGCAAAATAGAAATGTATTAGCATCTCAATAGATACAAAAAAGACATCTGGTGAAATTTAGCATACCTTCATAATAAAACTGAAAGAATGACTCCATAGAGAATATATTTCTAAATGTATTTCATGAACTTGAGACAATATAAGTAGTTCATATGGTAGACAGATAACTCAATTTTTCATATAGAAAGCACCTTCTTACCAATATAAAATGATAGCATCAGCTTAATAAAACTCTTTAAATGACTAGGAATTGATTTTGAAATTAAAGAAATGTTTAAGTAGAAATCTCAACACATTCTGTCATTCCTTGGTATCTATAGGGAGACTGTTTCTAGGAAGCCCCAGAAAATACAAAACTAGGAGCACTTAGGTGCTCTCTGTAAAATGGTACGGCATTTGCACAACCCACACATCTTCGTGTCTGCATTACTCAATCTAACACAGGCTAAAGGCTATATGTTAGATAGTTGAGAAAACAAGGAAAAGTCTGCACATACTCCTCACAGATACCATTTCATTTCCAAATAGTTTGGATCTATTTTGGGGTGAATTTTCAGAGATGAATTTCAAGAATACTGAGGTCTGATTGTATTCTCAAAATTGTCCTAAATTATATTTGCAATTACTTTATGAGCTAGCAAATGCAGACTATTATTTTCTATCTTTGCTAATCTCTTTGGTTTCAAATATCACCTTTTGTTAATATAACTTACCTACTGAAAATTATCAATAATCTCACTTATTAGTTACAAGAACAAAACTTTTTGTTTTTTGCCACTTATATTTACTATTTAACAAATTTTGCATCAAATAGTCTATTCATATTTTTAAACAAAACTATCATTACTTCAATCTGTAAGGTGCATTAGTGATACTTAAATCACCAGGTTATTCTCTATTGAGGTTTAATTCTCTTTGTACTCCTTTCAACACGGTTATCTCCAGCTTCCTTCTATGGTTTACAGACCATTTGGAAACTCAAGAGTAACCCTGTCTCAAAAATCCAAAAAAAAAACCCAAAACAAAACAAAAAGCATCAAAATACTTAACAGTGCATTGTCTACTTTAATCATATAACTTTTCATAATACTTTCTCCTTTTATATTAATAGGTAGCTAATGATGTTTTAATAAAATAGCTTGAACTGTGCAACTGTCTGTATTAGTCAAAGCAAAATACTAAATTCCATGCTAAACTTACATTAGATAAATCTGTAATTCTTGACATTAGTCCAAGATCACTGTCTTTCTTGGAGTATTCTGCAGTGCTAATATGCACAAAATTTCGAACTGCTGCTGACAATAACCCATCACTCCATTCCATGGTATTAATGTTCAACTGTCCATATAGTTGACCAAGGGTGATACATTTGGGATTCAAAACACAAACATCAACTTTTCCTTTTTTTCCTACAAGCTGGGGGCAGGAGGTGAGAAATTCAGCATTGTCTTAAGAGGAATTAGCTATAGTAGTACAATTACTTACTTTTGTTGCCAACAGGTTTTAGGCAAAATCTTTTACATCAAACAATTTTCTACAAAGATAGTAATGAACAAGAAACAGTAAAAATGGACATGTCTCGTTTAAGGCATACTATAAAAACCATTAAAACAATCTAAACAGTACAAGTAGCTCCTTCAAGAAAAGGCCTTCACTGCACTCCATTGCAGAAAATATACTTGGATTGGGATGTGGTTTGTTGGGAGCCAGGGTGGAGGATAGCAAGGCAGGGAGCAGATTGTTTTCTTAGTCTACTTGGATCTTATCCAGAAATTTTTAACTTGCTTGGGATCCACTAAAGAATTGTCCTCTGTCTCATCTCACTCAGATTTTAAAAGGAAAGACGTTGTTGGGAAACATAGCTCACATAAGTCAAGGCCAGAGATTATGGGTACAGATAGGAAAGTGATGGGAATCTCTGGGAAATAAGACAGTAAAACCCCAGCTGTGCATACAGAGGAGCTGTGAGAATCACAAGATGCCTGTACACAGCAGGGTGTAGTTCAGAGGGTAGGACCAGAAGTAACACATGCTATTGAAGCTAAGACAGACTCAATCCACATTAATTGGTACTTAGTATGGTATACTAATTTACTAGGGCTTCAGACTAGGAGCCTTAAACTATTTTTTTTTCATACTTCTAGAGGCTAGACACCAATTGTATCAGGTTAGGGCCTCTTCCCTCAGAGCCACGTTCTACCGTCAACTCTGTAAAGGACTTCTCTCTAAATACAGTTGGAGTTAGACGCATTGTGAGCCAGGGATTAAACACATAAGTTTTAGAGGACATGCTGTATCTTACAGTAGATATCAATGTAAGCCTAATATAATCACTGAGAAAAAACTGAAAAAATACAGAAAAGATGAAAAGGAGATTGAAATGATACACTAGGAAAAATCAAAACTAAGTAAAAAGTAGTAGACTGAGGAACAAAAAGGTGTAAGACATAGAAGACAATGGAAAAAACAACACAAGTGCTGAGCCATTGTATTAAATGTAAATGGATTAAATTTTCTACTTAAAAGGAAAAGAACAGTACAGTGAATAAAAGGCTAAGATATGCTCTAAACATATACTGCATGCAAAAGGCTCATTTTACTGCTAAAGATAAGAATTCAAGTCATTTAAAAATAAAGTGAACTTGTCTTCAAATAATTATTTCAAAAGTGAAAAGAGGGTAAAATATTTCATATATGGTAACCAAAAGAATATTTAGCCGCTATAATAATATACTTTGGGTAATAAGTTCATTAAAGAGGAAAAAATACTGTATATTCATGGAAGGATAAACTCAAGAAGACATAATGTATACACCCCAAAGAACAGAGACCCAGAATATGTGAATATTGACAGGTCTATACTGGTACTTGAGACAGCAATTCACTTTCAGTAATAGATAGGACATACACAACTTCATTTTGTTTTTGATTTTTCAAGACAGGTTTTTTTCCTCTGTGTATCCCTAGTTGTCCTGGAACTCATCTGTAGGCCAGGCTGGCCTCATACTCAGAGATTGGCCTGGCTCAGCCTCCCGAGTGCTGGGCTTAAAGCCCTGAACCATCACCACCTGGCTTTAAATCTCATTCTATGTTTACATTTCACCCAAAACTGTGTATCCCAATTTAATCCTACCCCTTTAAAACATACACAAACACCAGTCTAACAACCCTATTCTGTATTTGTTTAACTTTTTAACTATACTTATAGTGTGTGTGTGTGCACGTGTGTGTGCATGCGCGTATGTGTGCACACACATACAAGATCAGAGAACAGCTGTGCAAGTGTGACTTCTCTCCTTTCACCTTGTGGGTCCTGGGGACTGAACTGGGTCATTAGGTTTGGTGGTAAACAACTTTACTGTCTGAGTCTTTCTGCTAGCACATTTTGTGTTTTACTTCTTGATGAGCTGCCTATTAAGTTGTCCTTACAGGACTTGTCCACTTCAAACCACTGGACTGGGACTTCTGGTGCAATGTTAGCAATAGGGGTGGAAATGGTCTATTTCACTCCTGGCTGGAGGAAAGGCTTCCAGCCGTCACCACACGGGTGTGAGGGAACTGTGGCTATTCCATAAACTCCCCTATCGGGTTGAGGAGTTTCCTGCCTATTTCTGGTTTTCTGAATTCTTTTCTTCTAATTACAAAGGGTAGTAAAAAGCCACCACATTTCTTTTCTGTGACTTGATGTGATCATGCAGCTTCTTCCTCTTGTTCTATTATCTCCTGTACTAAACTGGTTTAATGTTGGACTATCCTTGTATTCCTGAAGTGACTTCCACTTAGTCTTAGTGTACAATAATTCACTGCTCTTTGAAGGCAATTATTGCTTAAGAACTCAGATCTGTTTAGAAGACGAGTTTATAAAAAACTATAATTAGAAACTACAACTCAAATGGCTCTGAAGAGATTTCATACTAACAGAAAAATGTGCATATAATTGTGGAGCTGACTTTCTAAGATGTGGAGTATACTATCAACAATGAAATCTTTAAATAATTAAAGTACACATAGTTTAGGGGAGTATTTTATTTTATATTGCATTAGAATGTGAACTGGGCAGCGGTAGTGTACACCTTTAATTACATCACTCAGGAGGCAGAGAAAGGTGGATCTTTGAGTTCAAGACCAGCCTGATGTACTGATGTAGGAGGATCATCTGTCTATGTGTTACTTTCATTGGTTAATAAAGAA
>LOJH01058534.1:0-11394 GCA_001685095.1 Ellobius talpinus
CTCTAGTCCATGGCACATGCCTTTAATCCCAGCACTCAGGGAGGCAGAGTAAGCCTGGTGTACAGAGCGAGTCCCAGGACAGCTGGAGCTACACAGAGAAACCCTCTCTCAAACAAACCAACAAAAATGAAAAACCACTCATGGTGGCACACACATGTAATCCTGACCCTGGAACAGGTGGACAGGAGGACCACAGGGATCCCTGGTTAGCCAATCTAGACTAATGGTGAGCCCCAGGCCAATGAGAGACCACGTCTCAAAAGGAGTAGATGGTGTTCTTGAGGATGACACCTGAGGGATTGTACTCTGGCTGCCACATGCTTGGGTACACATGAACACACACACATTAAAAATAGAATAAAAATTTAAGCAGCTTTTTTTGTTTGTTTTTTTTCGAGACAGGGTTTCTCTGTGTGGCTTTGGAGCCTGTCTTGGAATTAGCGCTGTAGACCAGGCTGGCCTTGAACTCACAGAGATCCTGCCTGCCTCTGCCTCCCAAGTGTTGGGATTAAAGGCATGTACCTCCACTTGGCAAAATTTAAGCAGTTTAACAGAGGGAAAAGCAGCACTTTGAAGGAACAGCCTCTTTTTGCTAGTCTTTTAGTTTAGCGTCAGTGAAGGCAGTGGTCCTTAGTGATCCGTCTAAATATGCCCACCTTTGCTTTTGCCTTAACAGGAGTTTTGATAACACATTAGAAACAGTATTAATTCCCTCATCTACCTTTTTGGTAAATATTTATTGAGTAGTTAATATTACCTAGATACTGGCTACAAAGAAGCATACTTAACTTGGTTCCCCATTCAGTTGTGTGACTTTAGGAAGGCTTACTTAAGCTGCCCCACACCACCTCCTCAATAAGAGTTATCTGTGTGCCTGTGAGTGCTGTACCTGAGGAGGCCAGAGACACTGGACTCCCTGAAGTTGGAGATACAGACAGTTGTGGGTCACCTGATGTGGATGCGGGGAACTAAACTCTAGTCTTCTGGAACAGCGGGCACTCTGAACCACTGAGCCATCTCTCCAACCCACCTAATAACTTTAATTCAATGATTCACTGTGGTCTCCAGGTTTTTCTCCTGCTCATATATTTTACAAAATCAGTTTTTGTCTTCCGTCTATCATTGCGCCTTTCCACCTCTAACCCCCGCCCCCCCACTGCTCCAGCTTTGCTCCAGGAATTACTTGTATAGCCTGACTGGATGAACTCGGGGTTTCTACCCTCTGATATATTTTCCAATAGAAAGAGTCCAGCGGCAGCGTCGGGAGGGAGTTCGGTGTCACAAGGCATCACTAGAAGTAGGAGTTTTACAGGAGACAAGATCATGAAATTCGTTAGCCCAAAGGAAACCCTACTTTGTCAAAGAATTAATTACGAGAAGAACTGGCTTTTGTCTTGTCAGCAAGAGACAAGGGGGAAAAAGCTCTGAAAGCCAAACTGGGCTACAAAGTGAGAATGGCTCCTACCCACTCACCCCCACCCCAACCAACGAGAAAACTTCAAACGAACAAAGGAATAAAAAGCTAGTGAAGATGCAAGGAATAAAACAAAAGAAATTCTCCGCCCAACCCCTCAATTCGTGTCGGATGCAGGCTCGCTGTCTACCCTATTGTTTTATTTTTGCTTTTATTTATTTTTTCAGGCAGGTCTCACTACATAGCCCAGGCTAGCCTTGAATTAGCAACCCTCCTGTCTCCACCCCATCGAGTGCTGCGACTACGTGCCGGCTTGATTGATGTCCACCCAACAAACTTTTGAGAACTTCAGCACAAGATTCGCTTTGAGAGTGTAGAGATTATCCCAAAACAGGCGTGGCAAGGAGAGTCTAAATTGTACGGAGGGTTAAGTTTCATCAAGGCTGGTGGTACCTTCGGACCCAACCCAGCCCGTTCCACCCTGGGTCTGAGGCTGAGCCCCCACGTTCTAGTAACCCGCCCAATCCAGCCCGCGGGTCTCCTCGAGTGGACTCAGTGCTCACCGCAGTCCTTGAAGCGCAGGGGCTCGGCCCAGGTGGCGGCGGCGAGCGCCAGCAGTAGGATCGTGCAGGCCAGGAAACGCATGGTGGATGAGAACGCTCCGCAATCTAGGAAGGAAAATGCAGCTGCGGCAGTCACAAGATAAACTTGTCACGGCGGACCGAGGGAGGAGCCGGGTCAGGCCACTTGTGACCAGTCACCAGCGAAGGTCCGCCCACGCCCCGCCCGGGGCTCCTGGGCGCCTGGCGCACAGCTTGCCCTTTATCTCCGCCCATCTCTTCCCCTCCCAGGCAGGGCCTGCGGAGATCCCGCTCTTCTTTGCGGTCGTCCCACTCTATTGGTACCGCCCCGCGTCGGCAATTGGAAGTGTTTTCAGCCAATCAAAGTCCTCTTATCTCGTTATCCAATAGGCACATTTGGGGGCGGGACTCCGCGCAACCCCGCCCCTGTCCTATCTCCGCCTCCCGAAGCCCTGGCCAAGGCGGGGATTTGGACCAATGCTAGGGGCGGAGCTTGCGGAGCAAGATGGCGGCCACCAGGCCCTTGTCCCTAACGGCCACGGCGTTCAGGGCGGTCATTCCCTGGCGCCGGGGCAGGTACCAAGAGTGGACAGTCACTTAGGAAGGGTGTTGGGTTCTGCGCCTCCAGGATAGATGTGAGACTAAAGCTCCCGGGGGAGGTGAAAGTTTGGCAGTTCAGATAAAGGTGTCACCAGGTTTGGGTGCGAGGCAGCCGTAGAGGGCATCAGGTGCCACTTCGGTCCCCGGACTTATCCTCCTCCTCATCGCAGGCTCCTCGCGCCCTCTCCCGGGCTCTTGACCCGGTGGGAAGCGACGTCCTCCATTCCAGGGGCTGGCGAGGAACAGATCCGCCTCACAGACAGCTGCGTCCAGGTAGGAGGCCGGGCGCGGGGCGGCGGTGCCCAGGAGCGCTCTAGAAGAGTTCCCTTTCATCCACCCCTTTATCACCGCTTGCTTGGCCTTCTTGATTCTCTTTTCTCCATTTCAGAGGCTTCTGGAAATCACCGAAGGGTCAGAATTCCTCAGGCTGCAAGTGGAGGGAGGTGGATGCTCCGGATTCCAATACAAATTTTCACTGGATACAGTTATTAATCCCGACGACAGGCAAGGAAGACGGATGGGTCGCTAGAGGCTGTATCAGAGGGATACAAGTGACCCCAGTTTAAGAAACACCTTTATTCTAAACTTGAAAGCGTTTAAGTATGCTCAACGCCACCACTCTCCCCATACTGTGAAGATCAGCAAAGATTTGTCCAATTATTTCAAAATAAGGAAGGACGTTGGCTTACTTAGGGTCATTTGAGATAGGCTGAACTAGATTCAGGCCAAGTCCCTAAATGTTTCTCCTGTTCATTGCGTTGAATTTTTTTTTTTTGCTTCAGATAAAGTCAGCTCCCGATAGAAGCCCTAAGCAATATTCCACGGGTTGGAGAACAGAACGTGCACCTATGGCCCCAGGGTGTTGGGTTCTTGGCGTTGGTGATATTCGTCATTCATGCTTTCCTCTTGTCTTTTCAGGGTATTTGAACAGGGTGGGGCAAGAGTGGTGGTTGACAGTGATAGCTTGGCCTTCGTGAAAGGTGCTCAGGTGGACTTCAGCCAAGAACTGATCCGAAGCTCATTCCAAGTGCTGAATAATCCTCAGGCCCAGCAAGGCTGCTCCTGTGGGTCATCCTTCGCTATCAAAGTCTGACACAGTGACAGGTGACCTTGGGATTGCCATCAGATTATACCAATGTGAAAAACTTGGGAATAGTAGAGCTCTAGAAGTTTCTTTCTTATCATGTCCCACTGTCATTTTATTTAATTTAACCCAGGAGTGTTTTATTTTACCACTATTAATTATGGAACATGAAGCTTTTACTCTTGGCCACAATACTCTCCCCTCCCCCAGCACAATGTTAAGGCCACGTCCAAGTGTTGTTACCTCCACTTTAAGCACTGATTGGAACCCAGTATAATCTGTAGCACCTCCAAGACTCCAGAATTTGGAGTTAACGTCTCTACCTTCAGAATTGTTTGTATATATGTGTATAGATGTATATAAAGCATCTTCTTAAACTATTCCTTATGTTTCAATCAGGGTCACTATTTGGGCAGCTTGAACACTAGTAACCAGAATCAATCAGAAAGACAAATGAAATATTCTCTTTTTTCCTTCCTTCCTTCCTCTTTTCCTTCCTTCCTTCTTTCTTTCAACAGTCTTATAGGTAACCCTGGTTCTGAACTCTCAATTTTCCTGTCTCAGCCATGTTACTACTGGGACTGGTTCATTCCTTTTTCTTTTCTTTCTTCCTTTTTTAAAAATTTTTTTTTGAAATTTTTTTTTGGTATGTGTGTGGTCACATCCTCTCCCCCCATTGGACCCAGGGCACTTACCTGCCTGGCAAACCCTGTAGCACAGTGTTCTCCTATCAGTCCCATTGGATGTCACATATCAGATATCCTGATCATCAAATATTTACATTATGATTCATAATAGTAGCAAAATTACAGTTATGAAATAGCAAAGAAAATAATTTTATGGTTGGTGTGTCACCACAGCCTGAGGAGCTGTGTTGAAGAATCACAGCCTCAGGAAGGGTGAGAAGCCCTGCTCCAGCACTTGAATTATGAGCCTAGACTGCTTATTTTTTATCTGAAGATAGGTCTCTCAGAATTTCCCTGGCTGGCCATGAATTCCCTCTAGTTCTGGCAGGCCATGAATTTTCAGTGCCCTGGTCTTAGTGTCCCAATTAGCTGGGGTGTCAGGCCTGTGCCACCAGCCCAGCTGTATTGCCGTCTTTAAACGTGTTAGGGATTTCTCGTGTCCTATGAAGCCCATTCTCCACTTATATTATAGGGAAAATTCATTCAGTTGTCACACTCATGAGTCTGCTAGGTTTTACAAAACCAAGAGAGTCCCCCCCAGCCCACTGAAAAACAAATTTGGCCAGACATCTGTTGATATCTCAATTACATGAAAAATAGCCTTTCTATTCCATGCCCATAGAGGTGCTTCAAGATTCTGTGACCATTTAGTAATTGAATTTATGTAGAATATTTTGCTTCACCTACCTTATTACATATAATATCTTTGGTTTTATGATTATCTTCATTATTTGTAGATAATAGAAAAGACTTTTTCAAGAGTGCATTAAATATAAGATGAACAGTAAAATTTGGATTTCAGATGTATAAGTAATTTTGTGTTATTTAATCCTTAATATGTATCATACTTTATATAGGTCTATTAGACATATATTTGCTAAACCTTCTATTGCAAGCCATTGATCATTAGAATGAAAGCTGGTTTTGTTTTTGTTTTTTTTTTTTTCTGAATCAGGGTTTCTCTATATAGTCCAGGCCATCCTGGAACTCACCGTATAGACTAGGCTGGCCTTGAATTCACAGAGATCCCGCTGCCTCTGCCTCCCAAGTGCTGGGATTAAAGGTATGCACCACCACCTCCAGCCAAAAGAAAAGTTTTATTTTATAGAACATCAAAAAGTAACCATATGGGGGCTGGAGAGATTGCTCAGCAGTTAAGAGCACTTGCTGCTCTTCCAGAGGATCTGGGTTTGAGTTCCACAATCCACATGGCAGCTCACAACTATCTGTAGCTCCCGTCCCAGGGGATCGGTTTGATACTTTCTTCTGGTCTCTGGCACAGGCACACACGTGGCACATACATGCAGGCAAAATATCCATATACACAAAATAGAAATAAAACTTTAAAACCCAAAAATGCCACTAGAAAAGGGACATGTCACCTTCATCACACGTGGCTCAAGAGCAGCTTGTTTTCACAACTGCGCTTCTTTACGAGTCGGCATTAGCATAGCAGCAACTATGGAAACTGTCAAGATGAGTTCCAGTTATATTATGCTCCAAATTATGCCATGCTCCTGGGCACCCCCGGGTTATTTTAAGTCTTCTATTTTAATCTTGGGGCTCTAAGAACATCTTTGCTTTAATTAGTTTTCTATTTCCGTTTTCATCTTCATAATTGGCACAGTCCATCTTGGCAAGCTTCCAATTATTCCCAGGAAAGTCTCGTATTTCCTAGATATTTCTTCATCTGTTTCTTCATTTTCAAGTTCCACTGTGGCATCTTGATAATCTTCTGCTTCGTTTTTAAGACTCATCTGAAACGTTAACTTCTTGGCCTCAGGATTAAATCCCTAAATGGCATTTGTCCATAGAAAAGCAGTTCTGCTCTATAATGAAGCTCTCTCTCTCTTCCAGTTCTGGCAAACCCGAGCACCAGTGCTCTTCCCTAGTGATGTTTCTTGTTTCCTGGGTTCAAGCCCAGTGCCCTCTGCGTGAACTTCATGCACTGTAGACTTTTGGATAACTCAGTCTTGTACTCAGATGCCCATTCCACCTAAGAAAAGCTTTGTAAAACACAAATTCTAATACTTTTTAAGGTACTTAGGTGTGACACTTAAGTGGACTACAGAACTTGAAACAACTATATTGAGTGCCGTGGAGCCCAGAACTGTTTAGACGGGTATGAGAAAAAGATTCCACACCACGTCAACAGATAACTATTAATCCTGTGGGAAACCATAGACATATGGACTCTGGAAGAGTTACTGGTCAAATGTATCTCTCTATATCCTTTCTCAATATCCTAAGAGTTTGTTGTAGAGAAGAGAGGACCTAAATTTTGTTCTTAGCACTGTGTGAGGAGACTCATAACCTTTACCTCCACCTTCATGGGACCAGACACCTTTCTGGACTCCAAGGTCACATTGCACTCGTGTGCATATCCCCCCCATAATTAAAAAAAATTTGGCCAGTTATGGTGGCACACATCTTTAATACAAACACTCAGGAGGCAGAGGCAGTGGATCTCTACTAGTTCAAGGCCAGCCTGGTCTACACAGCAAATTCCAGACCAGCCAAGGTTATATAGTAAGACTGTTGCAAACCAAACGAAAAAGCTTGTTACAGCGAAACATTTATTTATGTACTAGATAGGAATTAAGGTCATCTAGTAAGACAATTTGCCAAAGAAAATGGAAATCAAGTTTGGAATCAGAAACTAACATTTTCAGTGTGGGAAAATCTTGGAAGTAGTAAGCCTATCAGAGGCATAGAGGGCAGAAGGGAATTCTGGGAAGTGAACAGATTGCTTACCTGTTTAGGAGCAGCTCACTGTGTGGAAGCACTTGTGTGTATGTGTTACTAAGACCGAAAGTCGGTGAGAGTAGCTGGGCCTAAGATTTTCAGTTCAGACTGCTAACAGCCTTTTTCATTATTAAAAGAGATTTTACTACATTTTAAAGATTACAACCTATTATTGTTGCCAGGTGGTGATGGTGCACACCTTTAGTCCCAGCACTCAGAAGACAGAGGCAAGGGGGTCTCTGTGAGTTTGAGGCCATCCTGGTCTACAGAGTGAGTTTCAGGATGTCGAGGACGGGCCTTGACAAAATTACTTCTTACCAGGGTAGGGGCGTGGGAATTTAGAAACATAAGTAAAGAATGTGAAGACATTAAAAAAACAAAACAAAACAAAAAAACAACAACAAAAAAAACCCCACCAGGACAGAACCCATAGAAAGTATCGGGAGGGCATTTCAGGGACTTACATCACCTGTGTTTACTTTTCCATAGCTTTCATACCCAATGTAAATGGGGGGAGGGGTAACAAAAGACTTTATTAACATGATACAAAGGACAACTCAAATAGCCAATTGCTTTAACTCTCTGAGACATCAAATTATTAGCATTCTGTTGTCTAGGTAGCAAAGCTGCTCTAGATCACATATCCTGAAGGCTGCCCCTCTCCAGGTGACCTCATAGTTAAAAAAGAAGAAGCAGAAGTACATTTGCCTATCCTTACCACCTGTCAGGATGGCATGGATCTACTTAAATGAGCTATTTTAATGTTAAAAAAAGAGAAAAACAAGCAATCACATCCTGAGTTGGGACATGCAACTATGCTTGTCTATCATTTGAGCAACCTCCAAATTCTCTGACCATCAGACAAGGTGGAAATGGGCCCACATTTTTTGGGCCTCCACACCAGGACAGACAGGGCTACACAGAAAAACCCTGTTTCAAAAAACCAAATAAATATTTTTTTAAAACTATGTGTATGGGTTTTTGTATATGTCTGTGTACCACATGTGTGTAGTGCCAGTGAACCAGAAGAGGATATCATGCCCTGAGACTGAAGTTAAAAACAGATGTGCGCCACCATGGGGCCACTGGGAATCAAATCCCCATCCTATGGCAGAGCAACAAACAGTGCTCTTAACCATTGAGCATCTCTCAGCCCCTGAGCATCTCTCAGCTCCCAGCATCTTTCAGCTCCCAGCATCTCTCCAGCCTCAGCATCTCTCCAGCTCCCAGCATCTCTCAGCTCCCAGCATCTCTCAGCCCCCAGCATCTCTCAGCTCCCAGCATCTCTCAGCTCCCAGCATCTCTCCAGCCTCAGCATCTCTCCAGCCCCCAGCATCTCTCAGCTCCCAGCATCTCTCCAGCCCCCAGCATCTCTCAGCCCCCAGCATCTCTCAGCCCCCAACATCTCTCCAGCCCACAGCATCTCTCCAGCCCCTAACCATCTCTCCAGCCCACAGCATCTCTCCAGCCCCTAACCATCTCTCCAGCCCGCAGCATCTATCCAGCCCCCAGCATCTCTCAGACCCCGACCATCTCTCCAGCCCACAGCATCTCCCAGCCCCTGATCATCTCTCCAGCCCCCAGCATCTCTCAGCCCCCAGCATCTCTCAGCCCCCAGCGTCTCTCAGCCCCCGACCATCTCTCCAGCCCACAGCATCACTCAGCCCCTGAGCTTCTCTCCAGCCCTTAAGAGCCTACTCTTCAAGAATGTTTTTATAGGTTATTGATATAGTAGTTTTAAAATGCCCAAGCACAAGCAGAATAGCTCTTGTTGCTAAATATTCTCCACTAAATTGCAGTGGCCAAGCAGGCAGAAACAAGGTCCCCTAGAATGTCAGAGCCTATGTCACTTGCCTTCTGGTAATGGAAGAATTGAATTCTGTATTTAGAAAAAGGCAGGCTGGGGAAGTGCAAAAGTAGTCATTCTTATTTATGGAAGAGTCAGGGGACTTCATCCTGGCGGTGGGGACATTTCATGAGGCAGCTAAAGTGTCAGAAGTCTCAGAAGAGTGACTTCCACCCATGGCATGATAGGAACAAGGGACACTGGGCTATTTGCCTGCACTAACAAACAGTGTTAGAGTTCTCTACAAGCCCTTTCTGACCAAATGCCATCTTCCTGACAAGCCATAAAAGCTGGCAGACAAACATTATTGCAAGTTTTACTCACTGCTAATATGTATCAACGGAAAGATTTTTTCATTCGCTTCTACCCCTGGGCCCATCTTTTTTTTCCTTTCATTTCTTGAGACAGGGTCCTGATTGGTCAACCAGGCTGACCTTGAACTCATTCTATAGTTCCAGCAAGCCTTTATTTTGCACTCCTTTTAAAAGTAGGTGGGATTACAGCTGTATACCACTAAGCCCAATTTACCACAACTTTTATAAAAAGACTTATTATTTGTGTGTATGAATGTGTATCTGTGTCAATGTATGTTGTGCATATAAGAGTGCCTGTAGAGGCCAGCATAGTATATTGGATCTCTTGGAGCTGGCGTTACAGGCATTTGTAGAATTAACCAACAGGGGTGCTGGGAACCAAACTCCAGTTCTCTGGAAGAGCAGGAAAGCATCTTAACTACTGAACCATCATTCCAGTCCCACTAGAGCCCTCATTATTCCTTTCGGTCTTTTTGAGGCAAGAGTTTTAATGTGTAGCCCAGGCTGATCTTGTCACACCGTGTCAGTTCACACTGGCCTCAAATTCTTGCTCCTCCTACCACAGCCTCCTGGATGCTGAGAATTACAGGCATGTGTTCCCTTATTCTGCTCTCCCTGTTATTTTGAAGAGCATTTGTCAAGGCCTTAGTTGTTGCAGAATTGGTTTCTATGCTAATCTGTGTCTGAGCCCCCTCTCCTTTTTCTTTTTCTCTGTTGGGGTGGGAGTATTGAGCAAGGGACTCATAGAGGCTAGACAGTATGACTTAGGCTTTCTATTGCTGTGACGAAACACTATGACCAAAAAGCAAGTTAGGAGGAGAGGGTTTATTTGGCTTATACTTCCAGATCACAGTCCATCATTAAAGGAAGTCAAACTGGGCAGGAACCTGGAGACAGGAGCCGATGTAGAGGCCATGGAGGGATGCTGCTTACTGGCGTACTCCCCATGACTTGTTAAGTCTGCTTTCTTTTTTTGTTTGTTCTGTTCCGTTCTGTTTTTTTTTGTTTTTTTTTGGTTTTTCTGGATAGGGTTTCTCTGTATAGCTTTGGAGCCTGTCCTGGAACTCACTCTGTGGACCAGGCTGGTCTCAAACTCAGAGATCCGTCTGCCTCTGCCTCTTGAGTTCTGAGATTAAAGGTGTGTGTCACCACCACCCAGCTTTAGTCTGCTTTCTTATAGAACCCAGAACCACCAACTCAGGGATGGCACCACCCACAATAGGTGGGGCCCTCCTCCATCAATCACCAATTAAAAAATACCCTACAGGCTTGGCTATGGCCCATCTTGGAGGCGTTTTTCTTTTTCTTTTTCTTAAAGATTTATTTATTTATTATGTATACAATATTCTGTCTCTGTGTATGTCTGTAGGCCAGAAGAGGGCACCAGACCTCATTGCAGATGGTTGTGAGCCACCACGTGGTTGCTGGGAATTGAACTCAGGACATTTGGAAGAGCAGTCAGTGCTCTTAACCTCTGAGTCATCTCTCCAGCCCGGAGGCATTTTTCTTAATTGTGGTTCCCTTCTCTCAGATGACATAAAACTATCCAGGACAGGTCCATAGAATATTTCATCTTTAGTCAAATCATATTAATACAATGAACAAAGAAGACAAAGGATCTTGAGCTTATTTTAGGTTGATATTTTGAAGAGGGGCCTCCTGGCCAATCTCATTGTGCATTATACTTTACAGTTATATGATGATAGTGACAGGTGTGTGTAAACTGTATGTATTCACCTATCTGTGTGATGGGACCGCTGATTTTAAGAGATTAGGAGGAACCCTGTCCAGAAGAGATGAACAAGGACTGCCCATGCTTGAGAGTTTGTTTGGGGACGATTGCTGTGTGGTGTCATCTTCCACTTGCCATTTGGATCCCTTGTACAGAATTATCTGCCTTTGTGTATGACAAGAATAAAAAAATTTGATGACCACAGCTGACTGCCAACAGCCAAGCCTTGGAAATCAATGACTTGAAGATGTGGCCATGTACTTTACTAAGCATGATTGATCAGAAGGCCCTGTGCAGGTGTAGTGAAAGGGGAGCAGGCCTGCTTTTTGTCCTGCCCAACTCCCACACAGCTAGCTTATACCCCGAAATAACAACACACAAATTGTATTCAT
>LOJH01058535.1:0-11394 GCA_001685095.1 Ellobius talpinus
GGGAGGGAGTGGGTGTGGCTTGTCTCTTAAAGAGACAGAAAACCATTACAACCAATCCATAGTAAGATGTCTGGTAGAAGTGTGTTTTATTTGATACTGTTGGCTTAAGTCCTTTTGAAGCAAGCAGTTTACTTATGGTCACCTCTGTGTGGGTTAATCATTGCTGCTAGAGAGCTCACCATTTTGCTGTGCAGAGTGCTGATGAAGATCAATTGTTTGCCTTGGGAGTGGTACGGAATATGAAAATGAAAGGGAAAGTTTCCAGCTGTAAGCCTGATACACTTCAAGGGAGGGAGACTTTGGAATTTGATATATATTAATATATTTTTAAATAAAAAGGTGATATATTCAGGCCAGCTATAGAAACAAAGTCAGATAATTGCATTGAATATGCCATTAAGTTAAGTGGAGACTGTGCGCACTAGCTTGTGAGCTCTCGGCTAAAGTACGTGATTTCACCCATCTAAGGTGTGAGAGCCCGTCATCCCCATGGGTTCTGCGGGGTTGAGTGAGATTCTTGTGGACATGCTGCACACTGATGCTGACTTCCCCTGTCTCCCTCACAGTTTTGTTTCAGGACAGGCACACCTTGTCTTTTTGGGATGATTCAGGAAAGTTATGGATAAATTTATCTTTATAAAGTCTTTTCATTCCTTATAGGAAATTTTATTTAGAATTTTATTAGGATTAATTTGTAAATGAATCCGAATTCCTTGTTTAACCCTTTTTTTTCTTGTAAATCTGCATTTTGGTGTGCAATTGTGGGTTTTCCAGCATTAGTAAAGAAGTGGGCTCATTAACGCAATGCATAATACATTAGACCGATAGCAGCTTACTCCTGGTTTGTTTAGGCACAGGATAACTTCCCACTGTAGAGCAGGAAGATTGGACCTGATTAGACCAGAGGGTATTCAAAGTTCCTTCTAGTTAGGATCTTGAAATCTGTGACTTTAATCTTGAAGAATTACCGTAGAAAGCTCATTAGAGAACAGAAGCTGTGCTTTTGAAATGGTGTCCTTGGAGCCCTTAGGTGTCACTCTAAATCAAAGGCTGAAATGACTTGTTGAGAGAAGGGATTGTTGAGCCATTTTCCCCCAATTGGAAAACAAATTCAAGTTCTTCTTGCTGACTTTCGTAGACCTCTAATTGGGACCAGTGATAAATTAGAAACCCTGTGCATTGACAGTTACACAGTAGTAAGTGAGATCTTGATTCCTCTCTTAAGGTGCTACTGGTCAACCTTCAAAACATGACACACATGTATGTTTTATATATGTGCTGTATAAACCTTCAAAACATGACACACATGTATATTTTATATATGTGCTGTATACATCTTCAAAATGACACACATGTATGTTTTATATATATATATATATATACAGACACAGAACGAATGAAGCAGGCAAGATACTGTGTGTCTTAACATCAGGATAACAATCTGAAAGATTTTATTTTTCCCCTTTAATTTTTCCATCAAGAACATGACTTTGAACTAAATAAGGAAGTTTTATGTCCAGGAAAGAAAGAAACGAGGTGTGAACCATCTGCCTAATTCATTCTCTTCAAAGTTGCTTTTTTTTTAGATTGAAATTTGGATTTTTGCCAAAGAAAATCCCAAGTAAGAGAAGCTGTCTTCAGTTGATGGTTATAAGTCTTAAGAAATAAAGAGAAGGAAAAGATCCAGGGAAAACATTTCAGGTTTTTCTTTGGAAGCTTTAAAGTGAATTATTCCAGTTCACAGAACACCCCCCGCCCCAGCTGTGCCAGCAGTGTGTCCCTAAAATGCTCTCTGCATTAGCTTAAAGAAGCATTGGTCATAGGATCATGGAAATACTTAGGGAGGCTTAGGCATCCCATTGAAAGAGAAAAAGTAGAACAGAATTATCAAAGGAACTGATGGGAGGGAGAACAGGAAAGGGATTCTGTGATTCCTGGGGGGGTCTTTTTGATAATATATCAACCTTGTTCATTTGCCCTGAAGACCTACTTCATGGAGTACCATGTGACCTTCATGTCTTTAGTGATAAAATATGGGTAAAGGGAAAACAGCAAAGATCATCTGAAGGATACAATTGTAAATTTTTAAATTTTTAAAATCTTTTACACAAATATTGATATCCTAGAGCACATTTCCTAAATATGAGGCCTCCCCACCTCGCTGACTTGCTTGAGTGAAGGCCAGACTCTGCGTCCCAAGAGTGTGAGCGCACAGATGAAAGGGACACGGTCTCCCTTCTGAACATTTCACGTGGACTCTGTTCTTGCTGCCCATAGTTCACGCTTGGCTCCCGTGTGCTTTTCTTTCCCTTCTCTTGAGGACGGAGATCCAGGTCATTCCCACCAGGAACTCTTCCTGATTCTCTGCAGAGTGGCTTCTCAGTAAGGCCCCTGTAAGCTTTGGCCCAGGCCTTTAGTAGAAAATGACAGGGAAGGCCAGAGAAGTGTTGGTTCTTCAGCATGGGGCGTGCCACTTGACACATGCTTTCCCACTGGATTCTCATGGCAGCAATATATAGTTTCCATCTTACACAGGAGAGAAAAAGGGTGTCCAATGTGATTGTTTAGAAGGATATCTACTGGGCTGAGGAGCTACCTCACTGGCTAAAGTACTTGCTGCACAAGAGTTAAGGCCGGGGTTCAGATCCCCAGATCACATAAAATACCTGTAATTCCAGCTTGGAAAGGCAGTGACAGTTGAACCCCAGAGCAAGCTGGCTATCTCTGTGAGCTCTGGCCTTGATTGAAAGAGCCAGCCTTAGCAAATGAGGTAGAAGAGCCATTAAGGGTGATTCTGGACATCAGCCTTGGCACCTCAGGCTTCCACATGTGCGTGTACACAAGCACACGCCCACACATGTGCACACCCACATGCATACACGTGCACACACACATACATGCACACCTGTGCCCATAGATGCACACGTACACACACACAGGGGCACACGGGAAGGACAGCTGCCATTGGACTGATGACCTCTCAGTGCGTAGGCTCGTCAGTCATCCTGGTTAAGTTATGTGGCAGTCACTGTTAGGTGCTTTTCTGGATGCTGTTCGTTAACTGAGCAATAAACCAGTGAGACAAGCACTCACTGTTCCCATTTTAAAGAAAATTGGATTTAGGAGTTGATTAGCTGCCACATCACACAGTGAGTGACAGAGGTGCTCTTGCATGTCAATAGGAAACTGTGGGAGCACTGTCGTTCTCAGTGCTGTGCTGCAAATGAACACAGAATACACACACTCTTGCATGCAGAAGCACAGGTACGCCTTTTCCCACAGGGATGGAATAGGGGACCTTTAAGAGCATAGATTCCCAGGGCCCCAGCCCAAGACAGTGAGATCAGTACTAGGAGAAGGGTGAACCTCTCCTCCTCTTTGTTCATTCATTCATTCATTCATTCATTCACAGTCCTGGAGATTGAACTCAGCACTTCTTGCATGTAGGCAACTATTCTGTAATGCCACTAAGCTATGTCCCTAGCCCCTCTACTTTTTTTTCCCTTTTAATTTTTAGCCAAAGTCTCCCTGAATACTGCCTCGCCCACCCACACTGCTAGGCCTGCATGCATGCACTGTGACACTCAGCCTGATCTGTGGGTTTCTGAAGACCAGCCAGGACAGAGGTGACCAGCATTGCTAGGAACCATCTAAAGTTAAAGTTCTGCTCTCTTGTATTGACTAATGGTTTTAATTAGATTCTTGAATGAGATGAATGTCTTTCACGATTGTTTATGGATTCCTACAAAGTTTAGCCTTTTCCCTTGAACCCAAGAAAGACAAATTGAACTGCATCTAGAGTCATAGGTTTCAAGAAACCTTCACAGGCTTAAGTACAGCCCTGTGTCGCTTTGAGACGGTGAGCCTCGCTCTGTGGGAGTGCTGTGTTCCTTGGCCATTTCTGTGCATGTGAGGTGTATTTAAGGATTTGCACTGGGGATATAGCTCAGTGGTAGAGTGCTTGCCTAGTTTGCTAACTGGTTATATGTGTCAACTTGACATAAACTAGAATCATCAGAGAGAAGGGAGCCTCAATTGAGAAATGCCTCCCTAAGATTGAGCTGTAGGCAAGCCTCTGTATGGCATTTTCTTAATTAGTGATCGATGGGGGAGGGCCCAGCCCATTGGGTGGAGCCTCTCCTGGCCTGGTGGTCCCGGGCTTTTTAAGAAAGTAGGCCATGGGGAACAAGCCAGTAAGCAGCACCCCTCTACGGCCTCCGCATCAGCTCCTGCTTCCGGGTTCCTGCCCTGTCTGAGTTCCTGCCCCGACTTCCTTCAGTGACAGCAGCGATGTGGAAACCTAAGCCAAACAGACCCTTTCCTCCCGAGCTGCTTTGCTTATGGTGTTTCATCGCGGCAACAGTGACCCTAACTAAGACATCTAGCATGTTCAACACCCCAGCACCTAACTGTGTATCTTGCCATTAGTGTTTAATATTCACAGCACCAGTAGGGAATGGAGTTGGCTTTAATAAATAGCCCTGCATTAATAGTATTAATATAAAGCTGCTTTTAAAAGCCTATTCAGTGGGGTCAGGTGGGTGGGTACGATGAAAAGATAGACCCTGAAGCCAGCTAACTAGTCTTAGGGGGCAATTTTGATGCACACTTGGAATGTCTTCAATGATAGAACAGAGCTGGGGAGTGGTTCAAGAAAACTGTCAACGTTTCACAAGACTAATTTTCAGAATGCCTCAGGAGGGATGTCAGAAATAACTTTTGTACTATGGCATGCGTTCCTAATAGTCACTGTGGAAGACTCCTGGCTCTTCCATAGAGCACTGAAGAGGACCTGTTGAATTCCAGGAATATCTCTTAACTAGCTAATGTTTTAAACACGCACATAAGGGGAGTAGGTATCTGTCAGTCATTTTTAGCTTACTATCCCCGCCCCAGAACCCATTTTTGACAGTTTTCCTTAATCACACTTCCATAGATACACAATTATGTTGATTTGTGTGCAGATATGTATCTGTGCCCTATTAAAATAGCAAGCCTCCTTCCCATCCCCAGAACTATTTATTGCTTTTTGGGGACACTGTTTAAAGTCACTCCCCTATCATCAAGTGACCATTAGAAATAGATGAACTTTCCAGGAGAATTCCAGCGTGTTTTCGTCTTTGACTAGAGACCTTTTGGGTAGGGGGGAAATGTATGTGAGTTTACTAGGAGATTTCCTGCCGCTAACTAGGAAAGCTACCTCATGTTTCTGTGAGAGAAATTCTCATGCAGGGCCTGCTACTCCAGGAAACCTGGACAGTAGAGTTGGGCATTCCCTGTGACACACAGTGTTTTTAAAGTGTGTGATCCATGGCATGTGAGAGCCAATATGAGGAAGGACCGTGGCTGCAGAAATCTAGCCTGCTATTTTGGTGCCATAAATATAACAGGTTGTAGTGCATTTTTATCTGAGTTTGTGCCTTGTGTTTTTCATTTCTGCTCTTTACTATCCAGGAAGCACCCAGGATGTGGGAACATCGTGACATTTGCACAGTTCTTATTTATTGCTGTGGAAGGCTTCCTTTTTGAAGCTGACTTGGGAAGGAAGCCACCAGCTATCCCATTAAGGTATGGCACATTGAAGACTTGCTGAGTCCTTTAAGACCTAGAAGGTGGAGCCTGGACAGAAAGGCTGAGGCACATGTTCCTCAAGTTTAGGTTATGGGTGACAGTGGCGCCATTAGCTTTATGGATTGCATTATTATGCTCTAGAAACCTATTTTTAGAATAAAATTCCTGCCGTAAATAGCTGTGATGGCAATAAGTAAGTGCATGTGTGCATGATACAGGGTCAGAAGGACTAGGGTGACCACATTCTAACAGCCGTGTATTCGTCCTCTGTGTTGGTAGAGTTATTGATTATGCTAAGAGTGGTATCATTAAACATTGTGAAAACAATTGACTTTTGGAAATGAAGAAGCAGTGAGTATACAGCCTGGCAAATTCCTGAATGTCACCAAATTGTTGCTCACAAATGGTTAATTTTATGTTGTGTGAATTTTGCTTCAGTGAAAGGAAAATGATTGACAAGCTAAGAAAAAATTGTTAATGCCAGATTTCTGTTCATCAGTCCGGGTTTGCCCTAAGTATCCTTCACACACAGGGCCAAATATGGCGATTCTCATGTTAGAGAGGCTGGAGCTAGAGGTGTTCTCCCCGTGGCAAGGGTTTAAGTGGTGTCACTCAGTTCCTTTGGGAGTGACATTCCCAAGTAAACATCCCCAAGTGCTCAAGCTCATCCTTGTCTGTGTTCCTCTGCTGTCTTCCTTAGTAGCTTGCTAAGTTTATTTATATTGTATCTTAGTTTTTAATTAATGTAATACTAAATATTTTAATTTCTTACTATTGGGTTTAGTATTCTCATAAACTTTCTTTCTGTTCCTGCAAGCCAACATGGACATCATGGCAGGAATACCACTATTTTTTTAAAACAAACAAACAAACAAAAACAAAAACAAAAAACTCAAGCCAGGCGGTGGTGGCGCACGCCTTTAATCCCANCTTTCCCTCATCTGCTTTTATGGATCAGGGTATTTGGTGAAAACATAATGTATATACACATACACACACACACACACACACACACACACACGGAGCACCCTTGCTAGCTAACCTCTATCTCCTCCTACCCTTGCTTCCATTTCAGACTCTATTTTTTTTCTTTTTTAGACAGGGTCCTCTCACTATGTAACCCTGGTTAACCTGAAACTTACTTTGTAGACCACGCTGGCCTCAAACTCAGAGCTCACCTACCCCTGCCTCCCAGTTACTGGAATTAAAGGTGTGCACCAACATCCTTGGCCTACCTCTACCACGTTATTATTGCACCCTGTCCCTCATGTTGTCCCCCATGATCTGTCCTAATTATCATGTCCCCTTACAGTGACTATTTTATTTTCTGCATGTGAATTAATAATCAAAGTTTTGTTCAGGTCCTTCATCCCCCACAAACAATTTTTAGTACATGCTATCTGTCTTAGTTGCTACATGGAAGAATTAATTAACCTGGAAGACATTGATAAACTCTTTTTTCCAATGGCATCTGTCAGGGACCAGCCTCGACAAAAATACCATTCTCCGAGTGGAGGCGTGGGGATTTATAAATATTAAAGAATACGAAGATGTGAACGAAAATAATAAAACACAGAAACATATAGGATACTATTGGGAAGGAATTTTTCAGTGAGTACTGAAAATTTGCCCCTGTTTAATTTCCCACTGGTTAACGTACCTCTGACCCCAAAAGATAGGAGTAAAACAAAAGATTGCAATAACAGACAAATTGAAAGTCAAGGCTACATTCTTCGCTCCTGCCCTAGAGCCCTAGACTCACGCCCTAGACCAAACACTCTGTAGGCAAGGCAAACCATTCCCTGGGTGGAATCCCAAGTTATTTCCATAAAGGGAACTGGAACTTAGTTGGAACCTTAGACTTTCATTTTAGGTAGGAACCAACTACTTCCCTGTTTCAGGAGCAAGAGGTCTGGCAATTAGCCACACCTATTGACAATAGCCTTGAGAGAGCAGAACTCTCTTATTTCCAACTAGGCAAGGCCTTTGTTTGAGGTAGAAGTACGGTAACCTTGAAGAAGTAGAAACAAGTCCTAGACTCTCTGACCTTTGGCCTCTTTGTGCCTCCACAGGCATCTCATCATGCCTGCATCTCACCATGCCTGCATCTCAGGAGGGAATTTGGCAAGAAACCTTGTAAAGTGACTAGCAGATGTCACGTAGAAGTTGTGAGGCGGCCATCACTAGTGGTCTTCATGCCTGTAGCGCTGTTCTCTCTGTTAGTTGTCAGGTTCCTTAGACTCTTAATGCAGCCTTGGCTTTGTCTGTCCAGCTCTATCTCTACACAGAAACAATAGAGAAGATGATGTGGGGGTCACTGTTGTTTTATTCTTTTTAGACACAAAACTGTTTAGAAATCTGTGCCCAAGGTTGAATATTTTATGAACAATACAAAACCATTGTTTACGTTTGCTCTAGATTGTCTAGGCATTTATTTAAAAATTTTTGAAAAATATTTTTGAGTGAATCATGAAATTGCTGTTATCTAATCCTTTTTGACTTGCAAAAACATGACATGAATATGGTTTAGCTTAATATTTATGAAAGACATCTTGAATATTTTCTAGACCAAGATGAAAACATACAAACATAAAAATTTTTAGTCCATTTACTTATTCATAGTATTCATTTACTTACTAATTTATATGTGCCTCTTTATTTTCTAAGTCATGATTATAGGATTTTTTTTAAGACAGAATCTCATTTTGCTGGATGTGGAACTAAGGATGGCCTTGAATTCCTGATTCTTCTGTCTCTAAGTGCCAGGATTATTGGTGTCTGCCAAGATGCCCACTTTATGTGTCATTGGGGGATCAAACCCAGGGCCTCATCCATGCTAGCCAAGTTATTCTTGCCAATTGAGCTACATACATCCTTAGCCCCTAGGGTTTCTTTTATTTCAATTTTTATTATAATTTTAAGACTTATGAATTCTCAAGTGACAAAGTCTCTGGCTGGTCTTGGTGACACATGTCTTTAATCCCAGCACTCAGGAGGCAGAGGCAGCACACCCTGGTCTATATAGTCAGTTCCAGGCCATTCAGGGCCACAGAGAAAGACATTGTCTTAAGAAAAGGAGAAAAAAAAAGAAAAGAAAAGAAAGAAAGAGAGAAAGAAAACAAGACTCTGATTTTAAGTATAAATTCCTACAAAACAAGGGCTATTCTTGATTTTAGAGCCTACTGGTTCAGCGTATGAAATAATTTTCACAGTGGCTAGGCTAAACATGACAAATCTTTGAAATATGTTTTTTTCAAAATTAAGAAAAATAATACTGTATAAATATACACAGGACACATTAAGGAAATTAACCATTTTCAGATTCCCCAGAGGCCTATGAAAAGTATCTATAAAGAACTAGTACATTAAAAGGATTATCTGTCTACTTAAAATGTCTTACTGTGGATTAAGTTTGTAAATCCTAGTTATAATTCCCTTGAAAAACATTCAAGTGTTTGTTTATACACATTCAGAAATTTGAATTTTCCCCATGCTAGTCTGACTTGGTGAAGTATGCATAGATGTCCTTACTATTTGACTTTATGTGATAATGGTTCTCTATACTCTCTTAACAGAGAGGAAGGAAACCAGGTGACTTTTAAATCAGGTATATGTATTTCTTTCTATATCAAAATTTCTTGAAAAGTGTCTTGTGTTCTCTCTCATTGCAGGTACTATGCCATCATGGTAACCATGTTCTTCACTGTCAGCGTGATGAACAACTATGCCCTGAATCTGAACATCGCCATGCCCCTGCATATGATATTCAGATCAGTAAGTGCCAGCTCACATGTGTGTCCTCTGAAGAGCATGGTGAGGTGGGCAGACCGAGCATGGGACAGAAATAGCCAATCTTATAGGAAGTCAAGTCTAGGGCATAATGATAGGTTTGCTTTGAGTCTTTGAACAGGATGGGAAAGTGGTAAGTGAATGGCTTACTATTATTTATCTGAGGTCTAATATATGACTAATAAAAGTAAAATTAAAATTTCTCTGGGAAATAGATTTACTTCCTATTTCCCTCATCTGGCTTATTTTGAGCTCATACTTACTACTGAAGCTTTTCTTTACCCTCACCCCTGCCTTGTAGCTTTTTGCTTTGCAGTTAAGGCTGGCTTGGAACTCTCTGTCCTCAGCCTCAGCCTCCTGAGTGCTGGGTTTATGGGCTTGTCCCATCACACGGGGCAGGACAATTGTTGACGAAGGGGATTTCTCTCAAAATGATAGCCCATTTCTTTACTTCTGTGTGATGAGCTCTCTCTTAGTTGGTGTATAAATAAGAGCAGAGTGTTCCCAGAAGAGCGGGCAAGCCATCAAGGAGTTTGTAGGCGGAGTTGCGGCAGACTGCAAAAATGGGTGATGGTGGAAATGACATTATCTTGTTGCCTGAGATTTTTGTGAGATTAAGTGTCCTGTGCCTACAAGGCTTGCGTGAGATAACTAACTATTGAGATGACCCACAAAGAGCCAACACATAACCCTTCCATAAACTCTTGTTGATTGATACCTTTCTAGGGAAGAGGGAGATCCCCACATGACTTCTTTCATTATGGAGGTGGGAAAAACTCAGTGGAAGTTTTATACATACATTATAATCTATTATACATTAAGTAGATTGAGAATTGATGGAAGTAGCTCTAAAGTATCATCTAGCCCTATTAGTCATGCTTTTGTTAGGACCAATTAATGAGAACTGATCTTTTTTTCCCACTGTATCTTGCACTGATTTTTTTTTAATTTCTCATGACAGATTTTTTTGGCCTCTATTCTTTGCCTTAGTGACTGTTCATCCTTCCTCCCGTGTTTCCTCATGTCTGTTTTCTTACCCATCGTGAGTTATGTTTTCTTCCCTGATGCACTGAAACAGTCACCCCTGTCTTCCTTTACAGGGCTCCCTGATTGCCAACATGATTCTAGGAATTATCATTTTGAAGAAAAGGTAACCACACACCTCCGTGTTTTGTATATGGATGTGATATTCCAGGTCACCTCCGTGGAATGGGCGCTTTTCTTTTTCCACAGTGGGTGAAAGGCTGCTCTAGCCCATCAGCCTTTCCCTGAGTTCTTCTCTCAGAATCATGGGTAATGATGACTTTCCTAAGGCAGCTGAGGCTTTTCCTGTGGTTTCCTGTGGGGCCAGACAGCTCTTGTTACCACTGGATCTTCAGTGTCTTGTCAACCTATGAAAGCAGTTGACATGAAATTTACTGTGCAGTATGATCACCATTAGTCACATGTGACTCTACGTGTGGACTTACATTTTCTAAGTGAAATAAGATGAAATATTTTCTCACTTTTATTAGGCACATTTTAAATGCTAAGTTGCCACATGTGGCAAGTGGCTACCATACTGGAGAATGCGGCTATGGAGCATTTCCAGGGAGTGGTCACGGAAGGTCTGTGGGTTGTCCTAGAAAGTGCTTTGTTGTTTATTTTTATTCTTGGCATTCCTGGGGCAAGATCCCAGGGACTCATACATGCTGCGAGCTTTCTTATTAACCTGCATATTCAGCACATATAAGGTACTCATCAGTGTACTGTATGTAATGAACTGGGGAATAATTTTATATGTTAAGAGAGTTTCCGGTATAGGCCCATGAAGAAGGAGCAGAAGGCGTGGGGTTATTCTTTGTAACTGCTGCCAGCAGTGTGGTTGTGGTAGGACTGGGGATGGGAAATGGCAGGAACTGCCTGGCATGCTTTTCCAAAGTACCCACCTCTCACTTGAGTCTCAGCCCTTACCACTGAGTTTTATGATTTTTTTAAAAGTGCTGCAAGATCCCCAGTGGCAGTAGGCAGAAGAAATGCTGTAGGTCCCAAATG
>LOJH01058537.1:0-10818 GCA_001685095.1 Ellobius talpinus
TGGCCTATCAAAAGGCCAAGGCAGTTTCTTTATTAACCAATGAAAGTAACAGGCCCTTCTATTCTGATGATCCTTAAGACTCTGGTCACTGTCCTCTCAATTAGATACTCCCTACTATACAGGTCTTTCCCTGTTGAGGATCCAACCTCTCTGTGACTTATATGTTTCTTACCAGAAATTAAATGTCAAATCAAGAGCTTTGAGGGTTGGTGGCATCAAAGTTATCTTGGATGTAGAGGTATAGGGGACCTAAACTTGAATCAGGGACAAGAGAGTAATATGCCCTGAAGAAAAACCAAAAAAAAAAGAGAAAAAGAAAAAAGAAAACTGGGATGTGACAGGAGACTGAGCCATGGGTCGGTGTGGAAATCCCACTACCTGCTCTGGCCTCTACCCTAGACAGCCTAGACTGCACCCATTGTCCCTTGTTAGCAGCTGGTCTAGGTAGGGAAAGAGCAACCCTGACCCAAAACCTCTCTGTCTTTCCTTCTCCATCTCCTCGTAGATGGGACTGACTGGTTCCAAGATTCCTCCAATGTCTCCACTCAGCACCCTTCTCCAACAAAGCTCAGAATTAGACCCTCAAACCAAAATCTCTGTCTTTCTTTTGTCAGAAGACATAGCTCCTAGCTGATGACAAATAAATAAACGAATAAATAAATAAATAAATAAAATGGCCACCTCCAAAAAAACCAACATGGTCTGGTTCCTCACAGCAATGGTAACACCAACTTCTACAGTAGTTGCTTGTATATTGCTATGGTAAATCACCATAATTCATAGGATAATTTTGTGGGGGCTTACAGTTCCAGGGGGATAAGGTTGCTTATGGCAGGGCAGCAAGCTAATAAGCAGCTTTCTTCTGTGGTTTCTGTTTCTACGCTCTGATCTTCCTTTATGGTGGACTGTGATCAGGATGTGTAGCCAAATGAACCCTTTCCTCTCCAGGTTGGTTTTGGTCATGGTGTTTATCACAGAAATGGGAAGCAAACTGATATTTATGCTTATCTGGTACTGTACACTCATACAGCTATCTGGAAGGAAACAGATATCATTAACAATCCTTAAGAACCCTATAAAATATTCCATGAAAATTCTAAATCTAATACAGGCAGCTCTGCTGCAGGCTTCTAGCCAAAAATATGGGACCCCCAAGACTTCTCTTACAAGAAAGCAGTTTATGATGTTGTCAGACTTCTAGCAGATTATTATCCAAATGCCAGAGCTGGGATAATTACAGGCATGAGGTTTTCACACATTTTTGCTTCTCTGTCTTCTGTAGATGGCTACATATATTCTGACTGAATGTTTTACAGTCCTTGGCTAGAGTGACGGGGGAAAGGAAGAGAACCACAGGAGCGATGTGACCAGTCGACTTAGGGAAACTGACCAACCTGAGCATGGACACTGACCAGCTTACAGGGCTGTTTCCTGTTTCTTTCCACTTAGTCCTCAAACACCCTTTGTTCCCCCTACCACATTCCCTCTCTGTTGATGCTTAATCTTAGTATCAACAGTATCATTTTAGTTTGAATGTTAATAGCATCATAATAGGTGACCATCCACCCCCGCCACGACCTCTATAAGGCTGGAGAGAAACCTGTGTCTAAGGAAACAATGTAAGGTAAAATCAAGCATCCTTCCAGAATCAAAAGCGTATCACAAAGATTTTAAATTCCCCAAAAGTTGAAAACCATTTTCTAAATAAACTGTATGGGTTTTAGCCATTTTCGCTTTGGACTGCTATGTGGACCACTTTCCTTTAGCTTGTGATGTCTTCTATGATCTTTTAATCATTTATTTGGACAACTAGTTGTTTAGATGTTATTTATAGCTCTGCATCCATCAAAAGATGATATCAGTTGTCTTAATTAACAATTTGAGTTGAGGGTATGACCTCCCTTCTTCCTATGCATCTTCTAGACTGCTTGATATTTTATTTGAGGGGGTATTGTGGGTCAGAACATATGTATTTTTACCCTTTGGTGTTGATACAGAATACATTTTATTATGCCTACTAATTTTAGAAGTCGTTCCTCCTAAGACAAAAGAGTTCGGTAACATCCTGTCCTAACAGTGATGGAACGTGTGAATAATAGAATCACAGAAGGAAAACTCTTTGTTCACAAGCCGCCATTGCTGGATAACTTACCTCCTCCTTTCCCCACACTTTCCCATCCCAGCTCACAGCCAATAGCATACTCACAAGCCTAGCTCCAGCCCCCAGGCCTGTGAGCCCTCTTGGATTGCGAGACATCTTTTCCAGGCCAATCACTTCTTCTCTTTCCTATAGTCCCTATCATGTGGCTATTTCCACACCCACAGGCTTAACTCTAGGCCCACAGCCCACAAACCACGTTTGTTCACAAGCTGCCTTTGCTTGGTAAGTCGTTTCTTCCCTTCTTCCTCGATCACTTCACCTGCTGCCATCTCCACACCCACAAGCTTAGTTCAAGATTATTGTATCACCTCATCAAAATAGACAATTATATTCCTTCGGGGGAATGGTATGTCCTGCAAAGCTTTGGTGTTCTGGAACACAAAACAATGACTTATCTTTATGCTTCCAGTCTTTGAGTGGGGTGAGCTAGGTAAGACAGGGGCAACAGCAGGATACCTGAGAGGATTTTGGTGAGGGTCCAGTGATGATGGTGTACCAGAGGCCTTGAATCAGACCAGCGAATCACTGCATGAGAACTTTGCGGGTGGAACTCATTGGACAAAAGGGTACACTGTGTGACACACTGCAGCTCCCAGTGCCACTAGGGTGAATAAATAGGTGTTGGAAAGATGGACAGGTGAGGTGGTTTTGGTGTTTGTTTTGAATTGATTTTTTTGTGGGTGTGGTTTCTTTTGGGGGGCATGCTTCAGAGGTGAGAGGAGGATATGAATGGACAGGGAGGTGAGTGGGATTGGGGTGCATGATGTGAAATCCCCAAGGAATCAATAAAGAATTATGTTGTTAAAAAAATAAAAAAATATAAAACAACAACAAAACCCCACATGAATTAAGGAGGGAAAGTCATAGGGGAGGGACTGGAGGAGAGAAGGGGGGGTATGCTACCTTCATGTTGAAGGACAAACTACCCATTTGTAAGACTCCCACACGGATAGTCTAATGATGACATATTTAATCCTGTTCTCCCAAATTAATCAAATTGTGATTCTTTAATCACATCCTATATACATGTTATAAGTAATGATAAAAATTAAACACAATTAACAGTAAAGCATGAAAACTGGGAGTAGACAATAATGAGGAAAAAGACCTCAATCACCACCTGTAAGCTCTGGGGTGTGACATGGTCATCAGATACCCAGACAGTGCTAGACAAAATAATGACAATTAGGGATATTTATATCTAAACGGCAACCACAAAAGCTAATGGGGTCTTTTTAATATTGAAGCAACCCCATGCTTTACTTCAATATTATTTGGAAAACAAATCCCAGATGTAATAACAGCATGTAATAACAGATGTAATGCATGCAGTCTGAGGACTTTCCTCATGAGTAACATAATAGAAGGCCGAAACCTGGTGCCAGGCAGAAGAACTGTCTCCCAGTGATTCCATAGTTGTGAGGACTTGTCAGACCACCTATGAAGAGAAATAGGCACTATGATGGGCCAGACCACACCTGGACCCGGGCTGCTTACCGAGGTATACAAATTTCTAGTCTACCACTTAAACCTAAGCCTGGGTCAGGATCTGAATAGTTGGGTGTGTGTGTGTGTGTGTGTGTGTGTGTGTGTGTGCGCGCGCGCGCGTGCGTGTGCATGCACGCGCCTTTTTGAGTTCGTCATTGGTTCTTTGCCCCTCTTTTCCACTTTTCACTGTTGTCTCTTAATTGGATATTGAGGCTGGTGGCAGAGCCTAGCTAGTGAGGGCTGCCAGGGTACAGGGGCTAACTCCTACAACTCTGATCTAAACTTTCACGACAATAGAGGGGAGGAGTACATATACGACAAAGGACAGACATGAAAACCTAAACCCTCCACTTTACTCCATTCTGAGGCCAAAGGTGCGAGTGACTGAAAGTGACTGAAATCTTTGCTCTTCGTAGTTTTCCATCATGTCACCTTGGCATTATATTAATATGTACCTTGCTTGGACTCGGGGAATTACACAATTAGGCTGCTTAATGATTCTCGTGTGTGTGTGTGTGTGTGTGTGTGTGTGTGTGTGTTTCGTCTACTAACTTGATTTCGCCAGGGGGCAGAAACATTTTGACACCAAGTACCAATGTTTATTACATGAAAGAAAACTGAAATAAGATATTTCCTTTTAAGAGAAATCTTTAAACAGATTTGGTTCTAGGTAAACAGTGCAAAAAAACACAGAACCAATAAAGACTGTGGTTCTGTATTATACATTGTGATTATAGAAATGCAAAGATCTATTTGCTTGGGACCTCTTTGACATCCATGTTATTCTGCAGTCAATTATGTTAATTACGTGATCATGGAATTCTCTGGTCTATAAAATATTTAGATGATTAACAAGCATTCTTCCATATTAACTCTCATTACCAAAGATGTGCATTTACTCAAAACAAAGAGCCTGAAAATAAAACATAACAAAACAAAACCAAGGCCTGTGGCTCCTCCTCCAAGCAACCCCCCTCCCGGTGAAGAATGGGAGGGACTGTATGCCCCCTCCCTCGGGAGGCTATCCTTTCACTGTTTTAGGCCGTTTTGAAATTCTTTCTTTAGAAGAGATATTTTTTTAAAATCAAACAAAGCAGCTGCTGTTCCTGTGAGTGGCACACCACGAGGAACCGAGGACACGGACGGGCGGCAAGGCTGGGCTGGTGAAAATGCAGTCCGTTTGATGGAGTGTCTGAAGATGCGCTTTTCCCCGGTCTGAGAACCGCTCACACTTTGAATGAACCCATCCATCTTTACAGGCTTTCCCTACCGGAACGGGAGCTTCGCGGGCGAGCGCTTTTTCTGTAGAACCTCTCGGAAGGACTTAGCCACCGGAGAGACGACGGTAACTAGGAGACTTTGCGGGTCTGCGGGGCGGTCGGGCAGGCTGCGAGCGGCTGCTGGGAGGGCGTGACTGAGGGCGAAGGCTGGAGGTTCGCGCCGGCTGCCCGGATCCAGATGTGCAAGCTAGCCGCCGCCAGGGAGGCTTCGCCGCGCAGCCCCGGCCTAAACGCCTTGCAGGAGGTTTGTCCCTGCCTGCGAGCCGTGCCCTGAGCTCTTAAGCAGGGAAAGCGCGCGGACATGGGCGAGACCATGTCAAAGAGACTCAAGTTGCACCTCGGAGAGGCGGAGATGGAGGAGCGGGCGTTCCCCAATCCCTTCCCAGACTATGAGGCCGCCGCCTCCGCCGCGGGGCTCGCCGTTGGAGCTGCGGAGGAAACGGGCCGTGCTTGCCCTCTCCCCACCACAGACGACCCGGGCCTGCCTTTCCACCCCAACGGGAAGGTGAGTTGGCTGCCAGGGCCCTCATCAGCGGTTGGGAGGGTGAGGCCACCTCCGCCAATGGTAGCGCCCGGAGGCCACGCCCTGGGGTTCAATGACGTCATCGGCGTGCGTCCAGTCTGGTGTCTGTCCAGCAGAAGAGGCTGAGAAAAGGCGGCCGGGCGGTGGTCTCGAGATCTGATAGACATTACTTGGATCTTTTTGCCACTGAAACTGATGGATCATTTTGTTGTTTCTTGGGACTAAAAAGTGAATTTGTTGTAGGTGTTAGTAGATTTTATCACACCTGTCTGTGGGCACGCCCTTACTTGGAGAAAGGCTAAAGTCACACCTTATTCAATCTTTCTAATTAATTTTGTTTTTTTTTGGTTTTTCGAGACAGGGTTACTCTGGAACAGCTCAATCTGCCTTGCGACTAGCTTCTTGTAGACCATGCTGGCCTCGAACTCGCCTGTCTCTGCCTCCCGAGTGCTAGGATTAAAGGCTTGCGCCACCACCGCCCGGCCTTAATTTTGTTCTTTTAACAATTTCATACGTGTATATAATCCATTCTGGTTGGTTCCACCCCACTTTCGGCTCCTTACCCCCTCTAAAGCTACCTCCCCTACTAATCACTTCCTCCAAATTTACATATTGTTTATTTGTTTGAGTCTCCAGTCAACCTGTGCTTGACCATCTGTGTGAATTATCCTTTGGAACCCGGAGGATTCTCTAGGGTACACACTAAAGACAATGGCTACTCCACTTCCAGAGTCAGCCCGATAGTTGGACATTATGGGTTAGTGTCCCATGAGCTCCTCCCCATCCATGACTGGCTGTTGGGAGGGCCCTTCTTGTGCACATCCAGTGCAATAATTAGCAATTCAGAGCTCACGGTATTGTCCTGTCTTAGAGGCTAGCATTTTCCCGTTCTTCCCTATCTTCTGGCTCTTGCATTTTTTTTCTGACCATTCTTCCCCAATGTTCCCACATCTTAGAGGGTGTAGTACAAATGGCTTGTTTAGGGCCAAACTTTCATCTGTTACTTGTAGCACCCAAAAGTGCTATGGCTGTCTTAAAGCATTATTTATTTATTTCTGAAACAGAATCTCTCTATGTAGCTCCTGGGTGGCCTCGAACTCTCAGATATCCACAGCCTCTGCCTCCTGAGTGCTGGGACTAAAGATAGGCTCCATCGTGCTCAGCACATTAGGTTGTTTTTTATTTCTAACTTTTGAGGAACCTCTAGGTTGATTTTCAAATTTGCTGCACCAGATTACACTCTCCCCAACATTGTAAAAGGACCCCCCCTTTCTCCACAACTGTGCTAGCACTTGTTATTTGTATTGGTGATAGGCATTCTGACTGGGGTAAAATGGAATTCTAAGGTAATTTTAATATGCATGTCACTCTGCACGTCATTCATTGCTGAGGCTGTTGAACCCCTTTTAAAATGTTTGCTATTTGTAGTACTTGTTTTGAGAACTTTTTTTTAAGAAGTTGCATAGGCACCTCTACCTTTTAAAAAAGTCAGTTTGTGGAAGTGTTTTTTCTGCATGTGTACCATGCGCATACCTAGTACTGAGGAGGTCAGATGAGGGCACTGGTTCCTCTGCTAGTGCAATTTTGGACGCTTGTGAGCAACTATGTGGGTGCTAGGACCAAACCTGGATCCTCTGCAAGAGCAGCAAATGCTCTTCCAATCCTACGTAGCCCTTTAAAAAAAATTGTTGTGTGTTTTCTTGGTGCTTAGGGTGATTTTTTTTTAGTTTGTTTTGCTTTTTAGGTCTTTGTATGTTCCAAACACTAGACACTAATCTTTTTGAATGTATAGCTGGAAAAGATTTTCTCCTATTCCATGGGCTGTCATTGAGATCCATCCCATTTGGTGATTGTGGTCATAATGCCTATGCTGCTGGAGTCCTTACCCATGCCTGCACATTGAAATATACTCCCTACTGTAACACCCGATTCTGTGTTACCCCCTCGGTACAGTTCGCGCACCACTGTACCCTACGCAAGCCAGGCAAGGGCCTGGAGATTGAAAGAACACACAAAAGACCTGGGTCATTTGAAAGGAGATCAGCCGAATGCCCTACAGCTAATCACCAGGCAGGGCAGAGGGAGCACAGAAACAAACACAATGTTTTAGCTGGCTGACCAGAANTGTAACACCCGATTCTGTGTTACCCCCTCGGTACAGTTCGCGCACCACTGTACCCTACGCAAGCCAGGCAAGGGCCTGGAGATTGAAAGAACACACAAAAGACCTGGGTCATTTGAAAGGAGATCAGCCGAATGCCCTACAGCTAATCACCAGGCAGGGCAGAGGGAGCACAGAAACAAACACAATGTTTTAGCTGGCTGACCAGAAACTGTCCTCAAGATGAACCCCAGGAACAAGGGTAGACCCGGGCCCTACACCCTACTTTTTCCTCTGATAGTTTTAGAGTGTCATGTCTTATGTTGAGGTGGTTTTGTGCAGGAGACAGGTGAAGATCTAGTTTCTTTCTTTTGAAATTTGATACCCAAGATTCCCAGCACTGCCATGACCTGCACAGCTTTAGGATTGACCTTGTGGGGCAATGGGTGAATGAAGAAACAACAGACATATTACAGAAAAGGTGATATCTGGAGAACTGATCTCATCAGCCCAGACTTGGTTCATGTATTATGTAGAGCTTAGGTGGAGGTGATGTTAGGTCTCAAACCTGGGACAAAGGCTGAGGTGCCTATTTAACATATCAAAGTGGACACTGGCCACCAGATTCTCCCTGTATCGCTCGCTCAGTCCTCCTTACCTGTTACAGGGCCATCCTGGCTGGCGTACTCCACCCTCTACCGCAAACTTCTCTAGCCCAGGGACTGGGCTGCCCTTCCTTATATAATCCAACCATTTGGGTTACCTGGCCTTTTTCAGCTACTCTCTTTTGGACCTCCTGGCTGCTGCACCTGGTTCCCCCCTCTCCCCTCTCTATTTCCCTCCCCTTCTCCCCATATGATCCAGCTTAGGGTCATGCCCACTCTGGGACTCTCCCCGATGTCCCTGTCTCTGACTATGCTCTCCCATGTATCTGTAATAAAAATTTCCCTCCACCATACCTAGGAGCAATCATGTCCTTTTCTTTCTTTCTTTAGTGGGTTTGTTATATAGAGCTGAGTGAGGAGGTGGGTTTAGTGTATGCCGCGAAATGAGGAGGAGGCTAGACTTTGTTGGGATTCCCTGCAAGGGAACAATCTGAGGTTGCAGTCATTCAGGGAGGAAGATGTTGATCTTTGCAAATACTGTCAACATCCATTCTTGGAACAGGGAAAGCTTTGTCAGTTCCCTGATTCTGACGTGGGGAAGGGTATGGAGTCCTTGATACGGCCTTGGTCATGTCAATAATACACACTCCCTGTGGACTTAATCTGCTTCCCACATGACACCATTTGTTTAAGAAGCCCTCTTTTTTCCAGTGAGATTTTGGCTTTTTTTTTTTTGGTCAAAAACTAAAACTAAAAAACCCAAACAACAATAAGAAGCCCAGGTAGAGGAAGTAACATGGTTTTATCCCTGAGTTCTCTGTTATACTCCACTGATCTACATGTCTGTTTTGTCCCAGCACCACGACATCTCTATTAATATGGCTCTGTAGTAAAATTGAAATCAAGTGTGGTGTTGCCTCCAGTAGGCCTCTTTTCGTTCAGGATTGGGTTGACTGTTCTGTCTTGTTTATTTCCATATGTGCTTTAGCATTATGTTTTCTATTACTGTAAAGTATTGCTTGACATTTTGATGAGGATTGCATTGAATCTGTAGATTGCTTTTGGTAGGATGGGCATTTTCACAATGTTTATTTTCCCAATCCATATGCATGGGGTGGGTAGTCCCATTTTCTAGTATCTTCTTTAGTTTCTTTCTTTGGGGCCTTATTAAAGTTTTCACTGTAGAGGTCTTTAGTGTGCTTGTCTAGATTTATTCCTGGGTATTTTGTACATGCATGCCTGTGTGTTTATGCATGCATGTGTGTGTGTGTGTTTTGTGACTGGGTTTAATTACTTGGTTTCCTTTTCAGTATGTTTGTTGTTGGTATATAGGGAGGCTACTGATTTTATGTGTTAGATTTGTATACTGCTACTTTGCTGGAAGTGCTTATCAGCTCTCAAGAGTTTTTTGGTGGAGTCTCTATCAGTCTCTTTTGTATAGGGTTTCATCATCTGCTAACAGAGACACTTTTGGCTTTTCTTATTGGTGTCCCTTTATTTCCTTCTCTGTCACATTAATCCTAGCTAAGAATTCAAGCACTCTGTTGAAGAGGACTGTAGGGCACAGGGATCTTTGTCTTGTTCATGTTTTTTGTGGGAATGCTTTGAGCCCTTCTCATTTAGTTAGATGTTGGCTGTATATAGCTTTGAGGTTTCAAAAGCCCATGCCAGACCACTCAGGCTCCTTGTTTTTTCTGCCTTCTGCCTGTGGATAGGGTGTAAGGTCTCAGCTACTGCTCCAGCACCATGCCTGCCTGCCAAGATCTCTGCTGTAATGAAAACATACTAACCCTTTGAAACTGTGACCAATCCCCAGTTAAATGCTCTTATAACTAGCCTTAGTCGTGATGTCTTTTCCCAGCAATAGAACAGTAATGAAGACAGTGTCGTACCAGTGTTGTGATTGATTATGAGCTAGAGAAAAAGTGAAACAGAAGTTGTGTTGCCCTTGAAAATGAAAAGGAGACATTAGAAGGGCAAGGGTCAGATACTGTGAAAGCAGTACCTGGCGTAGTAGTTTCTCTCTGTAACACTTTTAGTACTTGACAGCTCTTTACCTGAAATTGCTGTGTCCATCTGGTTCATAGCTACTGAGCTCCAGGGACTGGTTATGGTAAGTAATCCAGTAGCTGTGAAGCGTAGATTTTTTTTTTTTTAACTAGCAGCATCAGTTTTATGTGGTATTTGTGGTATCAGGGGAGGAAAACTGCACCACATTTGATAGAGAAAATTAATGTAAAGGATTGCTATTAACTATAATGAGATTGGTGTAATAAGAAATGTCTCATAAGGAGTAAAGAGAACTCTGGAGAATATAGGAATAGCAGACATGAGGAACAGCCTGTACTGCTAGGACCGAGAGAGCACACAAGGACAAGGCTCTGGGTAGCAGTTATCTGACACTGGACTATAAATTACCCTGAATTTAGCAACTTTTAAAACACTTATCTCACACAGTGTCTGAAGGTGAGGAATCCAGATCCTCATAATATTGCAATTAGCTGTGTGGTTCTGACTCAGGGCTTGTCACGAAAATGCAGCCATTCCAGAGCTCAGTAAGGTAAAGTTAATCTCACCTCACCTCCTTCACATAGTTGTTGGAAGGCCGTACTAGCTACTGGCTGATGGCTTCAGTTAACTACGTTTTTCCCCTTCTCTCT
>LOJH01058540.1:0-11394 GCA_001685095.1 Ellobius talpinus
AGAAAAAAGAAATCACAGTGATGATATAAACAATATCTTGTACATTAGAAAATTTACTTCTCTAAGAGTAAACTTCAGGTGCCCTAGAACAGTGTGAGGTGGTCTGTTTGCTAAATACCTCGATCCAGCCATTCTGTAATATATACATGTATCAAACCATGATGTTATATACACACATGTCATATACAGGTATATGAGCAGTTTTTCACCTGTCCGTTAAAACAAAGTAGAGAAAAAGAAACAACCTTCATCTGCCTTGCAGGAATCCATTGGTGGGGACAAAGAGACTAAACTCAAAGTATCTTGGCATTGAAAAGGAACGCAGAGCCGGGCGGTGGTGGCACATGCCTTTAATCCCAGCACTTGGGAAGCAGAGACAGGCTGGTCTCTATGCGATTGAGGCCAGCCTGGTCTACAGAGCAAGTTCCAAGACAGGCGCCAAAGCTACAGAGAGAAACCCTGTCTCGAAAATTTAAAAAAAAAAGGAAAGAAAGAAAAGGTACATAGACTGCAGGTTCAGGCTTTCGTTCGACAAATGAATGAACTCAGGCTCCTGAAGAACAAGATCCCTCACCCAGTGAACAACACGGCTGAGAGCCCAGCTCTCCAGAACCCCAGGACAAACATGTGCCTCCTAAATCAGATACCGGCAATCTTTCCAGCTAAGAAGCCACTTCCCCCTTTCTCACCATTTTCCAGCAAGTTATGCATTTGCCTATGTGTAACTAGTCTGAAGCCATAGCTTCTAGGGCTTTAAAGTTCCCATACCTTAATCTTAAGGTCTCTAGAGTTCAGGTCCATAGTTTATACTTACTGAGCCCCTGTTATTTGTCAGGCAAAGTGTTAACAACCAATAACTCACAGGCGAATAGGACACAGACCCCATTCTTCAAGATTATGTGCAGCCAGCAAGGAAAGGGTTGGAGTTCTTTCTGACAAAGAGTTTGACCCCCTTGACTAAGCATACCCACCCCCACATCCAAGCCCGAATCTTTACACACATGCAGGGCTGGTTAGGCAGGATAAGTTACTGAGGTAAGCTACAGCCTGCAAAGAGCTCCTTTGGCTTCCAGAAGGGAATCACCTACCTCCTCCCTACTCCAGGTATGGGTGCCGTGATTTGGATATGGAACATCCCTCACAAGCACGTGTACTGGGCGTTTGGGTACCAGCTACTGGTATTTTGGGAAATGAGTGAGTCCTGAGTCATTTAACCTAAATGATGAATTCATCCTTTAATGGATTCATTATATGATAGCATTATTGGCAGGCAGAAGAAGATGGGAGGTAGGGCTTAGTTGGGGCAGGCAGGTCAAAGGGGGCATTCAATGGAAAGATGTGTCTTACTCCCTGTCCTTTCTTCTCTCTGCTTCCTGAGTACCATGGGGTGAGCAGCCTCAGCTACATGCTCTGACCACTGTAGTGTTCTGCCTTACCTCAGGCCTAACACGATGGATCCAATCAACCATTGACTTAGCCTCTGAAACCATGAGCGAAAATCAACCATTGCTCTCTTTTAAGTTGTTTTTTCTTAGGTATTTGTCAGCACAACAGAAAGCTAGCAATACAAAAGGGACCCTTCTAGTTTCCTAACATGAAGGGACAATTAGCCTGGGTTTGAATAATAGTTTTATCAAGAAGAACACAGCAGATAAATTGCCTCGCATTTCTGAGCCTTGGCACCCGCTTTACAAAACTCTCATGAGCTCTTAGGAAGTTCAAACACAGCCACTGAACTCCCCAGCTCCATGTGTGGCTCCCAGGCAGCCTCAGTGAATCCAACACACGATCCTTTCTCTTGAGGGCTCATATCAAGTGACCAGGCATCACCTAGAGCATGACATATACAGAAGGTGTGGGAGACTTGTCATAGCTGATTCCCCACCAGGGCACAGAGAAGCTGACTTGCCCTCTTCTCCTTGCTAAGTCTGACTTTCCACCTCAAGTCTGCCCTAAGCTTTAGGCCGTAGGACTCTTGTGCAGTTGTGGGCGGGTTTCCACAGCTTCAGTGACCTCATGGATGCTGTGCCCATGTCATTACCAGAAGACAGCACGTCACAGGACTCCTCCTTACCCTCCAGCTCTTTCATTCTTTCTGCTCCCTCTCCCATGATGTCCTTGGATCAGAGGCACAGGGTTGATAAAGATGTTCCATTTACAGCTAGGTAAAGGGAACGTACCTTCTGGCTCAGCTTCTGTCCCCATTGCCAAAGGACAGAGCTGCTGTGATCTAAGCCACATTTCTGTTTCAGAGTTACCCAAGTGAGAAGCTGTGCGGGAAATGCAGTCTCTAACGACAAAAGTTGTCCATGGCGGAAAAGTTGCAGAAGTCTACACTTGCCATGAACGTGTGTCAGAGCCCTGGTGAGCCTCTGTTTCCTTATCTGTTGTATGAGAAGACCAAAGATGCTCTTTTTGGTTGTGAGGGTGAAATTTGAAAAGACAGATGAATGTCCCCTCAATGAGGAGAGCGATCCATATATTCTACTATTGTTTGTGCTCTTGTTTCCTCGACACATCTCCAATACAGACAGGCCTAGGTGGATCAGGAAAAGCGGTCTTATTTATTGTTAGTAAGCAGCCATATTTTACCTCATCCTTTCCGATCCATAAAAACAAGGCTATATGTTGACAAATCACCTCCTTAATATAATGCTTATACCCATAGATTAGTGCTGTTCTCAGTCTTGGCCAGAGAAGTGTCCTTCTGCAGTGTGCAGGAGTCAATACAGTGACTCATAACTGCTCAAAGTGCTGGGGTACATGACTCGGGTGCACAGCACTAAATGGAACAACTTTTTGCTTGCTTGTTTGATTATTTTTATTTCTGTTTTTTGAGATAGAGCCCTGACCGTCCTGGAGTCCTCTTTGTAGACCAGGCTGGTCTTGAACTCACAGTGATCTGCCAGCCTCTGCCTCCTGAGTGCTGGGATTAAAGGCGTGTGCCACCACCATCCAGCTGTCTTCTGGTCATGACAAGGGCACACCACTCATGAACTCCCTGCAGCCGAAGTTACCTGCACACAACTGCACAAGAGTAAGCAAACCAGATCAGTCAGCATTCCAGCGGACAGCCCCAGCTGGACTCGGAGGGTTCCAAACACGAAGAAAACGTGTTGGAGGGTGTCCTGGGAGAGGAGGCGGGGTGATATGGCGGTGGATATGATCAAGATCAAGATACATCACATATATGAAGCTGTCATCGAATAAACAAAAGATTTAAAAAAGCAAGGTCCTCCTCTTTCCACCTGAGCTGAGGGAAGCAGAAAGTTAAGGGTGGATCCCAGAGCCGAAGCCAAAGCTGTCTCCTTCTCAGTGTGTTGTGGGGAGTGTTCTTGGCAAGGCTTCCTGTGCGGTGCCAAAGGTGAAATCCGTCACCAGTGCTGGGGACTGAGATTAGATAGGGAAAGTAAATCAAGGCTCTCCAGATAAGAAGACACAGCCTGGGGCCTGAAAAATGCAGCTCTCCTGCCAGCTGTCTACTTCTGCAAGCAGCAAAGCAAAGGTTAGGGGGAAAGGAGCTCAGACCCAGGCCCCCTCCCTGAAAAGTGGGAGGGAACTGTTCCCTCTAACCCCAGGCCCATCTGGAAGGAGCAACAGCATTTTTATTGGACTTTCTCAGCAATACTATCTCTGTCTCTCTCTGTCTCTGTGTGTGTGTGTGAGAGAGAGAGACACAGAGAGAGAGACAGAGGGAGAGAGACAGAGAGAGAGAGAAAGCATATCCATTGACATCAGAGATTAAAATGAAAGTTTAGGTTTAGATCAATCTGAAATTAAATCTTAATTTTAAATGCTTAATTTTTAAATTTTATTTCTCCTTCTCATCTTCCTCCTCCTTCTTCCCAATGAAAAGGATCAAACCTGGGCCTTTATCAGGACATGGATGGGTCATGCCTGTAATCCTAGCACTTTTGAGGCTTGGAAGGCAGAAGCAGGAGGATCATGAATTTGTGGCCAGTCTAGGCTACGTAACAAGAGACTCTCAAAAGCAAAAACAGTAGTCAGGGCTGCACCAATGCTAGGCAGATACTCTACCCCAGTGCTGTGTCTCCGTGTCTCACTGCTTATGTGTAACCTTTAACCTGCTTCATCTCTATGAGCCTTAGTTTCTGATAGGGATAAAGTAAATACCACTTTGTGGAACTGGCTTGAAAGCTAAACATGATCATTTCTGTAGAGCACTTAATAGAGTGGCACACGGAAAGAGCTTGATCCTTTGAACCCTACTTAGACATGAAGCCAGTAGAGACTAGGAACACAGAAACCTCCCTAGCTTCCTTTTTGTCTCCTTTGCACGGGCTTCTCTTTGTAATGCCCCTAAGGCTACTCCCAGCATACAAATCTGCTCACCTCAGCCCCTCTTGTGGAACATTATCAAGCAGTAGATCTTTCCTTTGCCCTCTCTTCCTGAGTCATTGTTACAAGCGCTCCCAAATACAAGAACTCTTCCTGCCTTCAAAACTGTATGTGAGTGCACACCTGACTGGCTAAGACCAGAGCGATTACTAAGAGGCATTCTGACCAGAAGGTTCGGGTTAAGAAGGGGAAGAAGACCATGGTGGCCACATGGTCAAGAGGCTTTGAGAGAAGGGAGTGTCTAGGAAGGCAGCTAAGAAAAGTAAAGAATGATACAGGCAGGAGGTCCCCAGATGAGAAGAGGACCCACATATCTCTGCATGCTCCCAGTCTTGCCTTCACCTTCCCCCTCATTATTATCCACTAAACCAAACACTTGCCCCTGGCCCTGGGGCTGGGGTGCGATGGAAGACGTTTACACTGTGCCTCCTGCTCTAAAGTTGTCTACAGTCTAATTAGAGAGGAAACAACCCTACCTGGGGTATCTGGGGAGTCAGGGAACCTGCTCTCACTCCCTAAAACCTTCCATGGAGTTGAGATAGATTCTAGACCAGTACTGAAGTGCTGGAAAGGACAGGCCATCGGGAGGCTGGATTGACATGGCAGGTGAAGAGGAGCCTGCATGGGAAATCTCATGAAGAATGCTGGGAAGAGAAAAGCAGTGCAGACCTGACAGAACCATCAATGCATGACAAGCAGTCAGTGCAGGAGAGCAATCCCAGGGCCTGCCTTCAAATCTCGGCTTAGCAGCGGCTTACTAGTTGAGCAACCCTGGACAAGCCAACTCTTCATTTGGGTTTATCATTTGGAAGAACAGAGCCTAGTTTTTGAGGTTTGTCCTGAAGCTACAAGGTGGCAAGAAAGGCTACTTTATGCAAATTGTATGGGTTCCAGTGATGGGAATGGGTGTGCTGCCGGGAGGGCCACTGTAAGAAAGAAGACCTCTGGAGAGGAGTGAAGGGGTTGCTCAGCCACAATAAGGTGGTTTTGGAGGGTGGTTGAGCCATCCTCCTCCTTCTAGCGTTCCTTTTGCAGCCCACTGGGGCTAGGAATACTATGAAGAAAGTCAGAGGCACACGGACTGACACCCTCCCTTAGTGGAAACCAGACAGTGAGAGGCAGACAGCTACGATCAGGGAGTGACAGAACATGAGTGGATACACAAATAGACAAGATTAACTATCCCCATTGTATACACAAGAGGCTTTGCTAACACTCGGCCAATTAAAAAACTAATCTAAACAGCCACCGGCTTCCTGGCTCCTCTCAGAGCACTTTGGAACAGCTGTTCGCCTTGCACTTGCTGCTGGCCTAGCAAGTGCCAAGACGTCTTCTTGGGGCTGGGTCCCCACTTAAGGCTCAAGGGCTCCTCAAGAGCAAGGGATTGTGTCACTTTCATCCCTTGCACCCCTTCTCAGGCTCTGCCACTGTTACATATGGTATTTCTCCCAAGTCTATGGCTGTGAGACGCCATCTGTGAAGCCCAGGCAGCAGAGCTATTACGGCACTTTCCAGATTACTTGGCAGAATCTTTTGATGTCTGACAAGTTGAAGCACAGACAATTCGGCAATAAGATTCCTCTTCATAAAAGAGGATAATCATGATACATGTACATGACAGGGTTAGAATATGCATATATGTGTGCATATACATATGTTTATATGTATATATATGCATATGCATACAGTCTGACACTGTAAGTGATCAATATATGGCATTTCCCATTATCATTATTACTATTCATATACTACTATTTAACTGCCATTAATACTGACTGCCAGTTACTGAGAGCCCAAGGAGCAGGTAGCCTCTTAAGCAGTCCTTGATTGTCTCTCTCTGTGCATTTACACCTTTGTGTAACCCCTCCCCTTGAGTGTGAGTAGCGAGAAGCACCTGCAACTTAACTGCCAGCTATGACAAAGACAATAGGGTGTGGTGTCCATCATCAGGGACTGTGTAACTCTAACCTCCACCCCTCTGTCTCTCTGTTTTTCTGTCTCTGTCTCCCTGTTGTTATTTCTCTGTGTCTTTCTGTCTCTCTGTCTCTGTTTCCCTATCTCTCTGTGTCTTTCTCTGTCTCTGACCCTCTCTATCTCTTTCTGTCTCTCTGTGTCTCTCTGTCTCCTTCCTTCCCTCCACCAATCTCAATACAAATATTTTAATGGAGCAAGCCTCCAGAGTGGAGATGCCCATGTAGCCAGGACCGAGGGCAGCCTCGATCAACAGCAAGTTACTGGCTGAGGTCTCTCAAAGACCAAATTCTGTAAATGACCAGGTAAACTCAGAAGTGGATCTTTCCCTAACTGAGACCTGAGAGCTGGCAGCAGCTCTAGACAAAGCTTGGATTACAGCATCGTGAGACATCTAAGGCAGAGGACCTAAATAAGCTCTACCTAGACTCCTGGAGCACACGAACTGATAGTATCTGGGTTTTGTCTAAAACACTTTGTGTTAAGCAGGGTATACTGCTGAACATTTACAACTTATGGGAGTTACAAGCTCGAGACCAACCTGGGCTGCATAGTGAGAAACTGTCTCAAAAAAATCAGCTCAGGGATAGAAAGTGCAAGGCCCTGGACTCAGTTCACACACACACACACACATACACACACACTGTAGTAATTTACTACACAAAGATGAGCAGTAAATAGAAGTTGTATTCTCAGCACAGCATATGGCCTTTAATCATTCTTTGAATTTTTATTTTCCTCCTTTAAAGAGAGAGAGAGAGAGAGAGAGAGAGAGAGAGAGAGAGAGAAATATAGCTCTCTCTAAAATATCTGATCTGGGTGAATTGGAATGATTTCTGATGGAAAGCAGTCTTGTCCAGAAAGGCTTTACCCACCCTGCTTAGGAATGTGGCTGCTGCAGATATTAAAACAGACCTGCTGGCGTCTGCTCTGAGTGCTGAGCCCTGCCAGAAATGACCTCAGCCTGCACAGCAGGCTCTTCTTACCTATGAAAAGCTGCTGCTCTGGGCTAGATCACAACAAAAGTCTCCTTCCCTAAATCCTTCTCCTTCTAGATACCTCAGGATACACCCACTACACCAGTGCCTGAGGTACAATATATCGCAAGCCTAGAACTCAAAGTCAGGGGTGCAGAATCATCAGGACTCTGAGAGGATGCCGTGAAGCTCATTGCCTGCGACTTTGGTTGAAGGATATGTGCTTCATGGCTGACCTTCATTCTTCTTCCCTTTCCCCCCTTGACAGTTCTTAGGGACTTGTTCCGTCATCATGTGCTATGAGGGGCACCCTCCAGGAAAGGCCAGGACTCTTAAAGTGGAACCAGAGACTGGAAATCCTCATAGCAAAGACTCCTCACCATGAATCGGAGCTTCCACCCTGGGCCTTGGGTCTCACCCTGCTTCACCCAGGTCCCATTGTTAAATGTGAACACATCAAAGAGGACGTAGGGATTTCTCTGTTACTGAATCTCCCAGCCGAGTCTCTAACATATTCCAGCCTCCAAGCCCAGCCTATCTCTTTTCACTTTCAACAATGGTAACAGCTGAGATTTATCCACCTTGTTCCTGGATGCAAAGCACATCCACCTTAGTTCTTTCTCCCTAGGATCCTACAGAACTTTTAGCCCCATTTAGCAAAAGAAAATATGGTAGCTCATGCTATACTCTCCCATGCTTGCCCTTTGACCTTTCTTCTTCCGTGCTGTCCTCTAGACAGATGAGCTAAGAAGCCTTATGTGGAGTGGACTGACAACCGTTCTCTAAGTCTGGAGACCTGGGTTTTAAGTTCTGGGCCTGCTACTAAAAACATGTGACTTGGAGTGGTTTCCTCCATTTGACTGGCCGAAGAGCAAGAACGGTCCAATCATGTATAGTAAGTGCATTTCAGCAGGAAGTGATCAGTACCCAAATGAGATGGGAAGCGAGAGGCAAGTGGGTACCGTGGATATGAGAGTCACTGTGGTGGGGAAAGCCTGGGGCTGTGAGTCAGGAGACTGTGCCTAGGGCCCACTTTACCCCTTGCTCACTGTGCTACTGTGGGAATCCGAGTTCCTCTGAGCCATCGCTTTTCCCTTCGTTATAAGTGACAAAAAGGTTGAAGGTGATAAACTGGACAGCCTTTGCAGTCACTTCTCGGTCCGAAGCGTGATCCTTTGATTCAGTTTCCTCTTGGGAAAAGAGAGTTTTCCAACTCAAAGGGCAGTGCTTTGCTGTTGTGCAATTGATGAGATCTGGAGCTTAAGCAGGAAGTAAGGACCCCTCAGCCAGCCCCTCGGAAGAGGCCAGGAGAACCCTGTGCCTCAACTCCCCTTAAACATGATCCTGGCTCCTTTCCCCTTCAGCAGCGACCTCCTTTTTCTAAGAAGATGAGCTCCCAATGTCCTGTGTCCTTGACTGTCACCAGCCAGCGATTATTGCCCAAGTCAGTTACACTCCAGACAGACTGGCACTTGGCTGATCTCTTCCTGAAGTCTGGACGCCTGGGTTGAAGGTTCGTCACAATCCCCAGTGCCCAGGGAGACCCAGGGGAGGCCTGCAGCTGCTCTCAGCTGTCGGCTGAACAATGCAGACCCTGTCAGGTCCCCAGCTGAGCCCTCTTTCAGGGTTGTTCAGATTGCAGTATTAACTGGAGGCCACTCAGCCGCTTCCTGTTCCTTGAGCCTCGGCACAGAGGCCTTAGCAAAGATGCTCAACTTGGGTCTTCATCTAACCAGAGCCCCCAGCAGCTGGGGAGACGAAAAGTTTCAGCATCACCTCATAACATAAATGTCTCCCGTTGGAAAGGACCCCGGGGACCAAGAGCCCAAGGCCTCTATTTTCACACATGTCGGCCAGACCCAGGGATAAAAGCAAAACTCAGTGTTCAGGAGCCTTAAGACCGTAATTTTACAGTCTCTTGGGTTATGAAGGTAGTCTTCTAGCAAGTGTCCCCCACAGTCATACACTTGTGGAAAATATGTATGCTGGTGAATATCGTCTATTTCAGCAAGGCACGTCCTGCCTGCCTGTGGAGCTCAGCTGTCCCCAAGCTTAAGGGTCGTCTCCCATCTCCACAGTAAACCCCAATCCTCCCAGTGGCTGGACTAGTAATTATTATCAGCCTCTGCCCCAACCCCCACCTCTCATTAGTGTCTCTCCACATACCTGGGAGAAGGACCCTCCAGTGTGTAAGCTACATCTCAACTGTGGGGAATTCTTGCTTCCTGATTATTGACTCTCATGAAGTCCCATCTGGGAGCTAACCCTGTGGTTACAGTTGGAACCCAAGGTCAATTTAGGGCTATGTAGGGGGAACTGACTCCTTTCACATAAACCATGTTTCCAAATGACCCAGGGGAGGAATATCCTGGTCCTTGCTGCCACCAAGTCCACTCTGATCTCGTCTTCTCTTGCAGGATTGGAGAACGGGCTGTATAATAAGGACCATAGCTAAGTGGCACTCGGACCTGGAGACTCATGGAATGGAGTAGCCAGGCAGGGATGTGAAAGGTCAGAGAAGACCAGACAAAGTCCAGAGTCTAGCTCCGTTCTCCGCGGCCTCCAGAGTTTCCTGAATGCTTTTCTCAAGTCCTAATGAAAACAAGTTGGAGCCTTGGCTGGGGCTGGGGCGGGGGCTGCAGAGTGGAGTTTATAGGCACTTGCATTTTCTTAACAGCTCCCTCTCACTCACACATTCTTCTACATTTTTCCCTTTTATTAATGTGGCATCCTTCCCGGGCCACTTTATGGGACCATGTGTGTTTCCACTTAGGCCCTGATTGAGTTTGATCGCATCTCTCTGCACGAAGAACCCTTAGATCTTGCCCACGGCCTTCCCACCTCGCCCTGCAGGGTCTCATCATTCCAGTTGCTCCGGGGCTCTGGTGCTCATCTCTCAACTCAGTCCCAAGTACCCCGTGGTGTTTCTCACTGTGTCTCTGCCTCAGGGTCATACCTCATCTGGACCCCAAAGAAGACAACCCAGTTTGATGACTCACCCAAATCTGCAATGACTCCTGGAACCTTGCCCAACAATCAGATCTGCTCAGAGGATGAAAAGGGAGATTTGCTATAACTGAAGGCTTTCAAAGGAGTGCGCTTCGAGCCCTGAAGGCCATTGCCAAAGAGCAGCTCCGAGGGAGCACAGCTTTCCAAGGGGCCCACTCTCAAAGGCATGGTGTGCATTTTTGGAAAGTCAAGCTTTGGCGTGCTTATTAAAAAAGATATTCACGGCGCCTGTAGCAACTCTACATGCTGAGCTTTTCTGTCCTCGGCCCCTCAGTTCCAGGAACCAGGACTGAATCTGCTGCTTCCTTGCTCCCTTTGTGCCCTGCTTCCCATTACCCGCCCCTGATATCTGGAAGGTTGCTCTATTTCACTCGGATGTGAAGTGGCAGGCTTGGTGGCAGCCCTGTGATCTTTGAAAATGTACCCTCTGGGACCTGCAGTTCCTTCCTCTGTAAAAGGAGGAAAGGAATCTACGCTCCTCAGAACAGCAACAAGTGAAGGTGTGTCTGTTTGGAGGCCTGGCTTCCGGAGGCCCTGGCAAGGGTTAGGAAATAGTGACTCTGACTAATACTATACAATTAGCCAATATCTACTGACTCGTTTGTGAATTGTTTTTATTCTCTAATTGCCTACCTTGTTCCCTCGGACCTGCCCCAGAATGTCTACGGATGGGCGGCATCTGATTCCCCATTCCCTGTTCCAAAGCGGGAGTCTCTGGGCAGCTTGGGAAGGGCAGGCCTGGCATCATTTTTCCCAGTAGGCTCTGGGAGAGGCATTAACTCCTCAAGGCTTGGGATGTTTTTACAGGTACTGTTCATCTGGTGGGCAGATGGAGCTTTGCTGCAAGACAGACTTCTGTCTTCCAGATGGAAAGTGCCTGGGAGTCCCAAGCTGGGACTAGCCTATCTCTTCTTGGAGCCAGTATGGGAGTATACATGACCTCCTTCTAGGCCCCTACTGTCTTCTACATCTTTAAGCCAACTTACAGAGGGCTATGCCTGGAACTTATGTCCTGTCAACTATTTGATAATTTCCTTGTAACCTCCACCGTCTATCTTAAATACTCTCTCTCTCTCTC
>LOJH01058541.1:309-10865 GCA_001685095.1 Ellobius talpinus
TCCTACAGATAACACCCACTCAAGACAGATTAAAATAAAGTATATTTTCTAGACTCAAGAGGGTGGTTATCCTCAGTTCAAATTGAATTTCTAAATGTTATTGCGATAAGGAAACAGTTATTTTTTGCTTGTTTGAATAAGTTTTACTTTATGGGTTCTTTTTAAGCCTAGAAGAAACAACTTGAACAGCATAGCCAGGCATAGTAGCACACGTAATCCCAGCAGGAGGAGGGAAGACTGCGGTTACTTTGGGAGCAGCCGGTCTAAGGACAAAGTGGGCTTATGTGGGTGGAGAGAAACATGGTTCAGTTGAGTGCTTGCTTAACAGACACAAAGCCCTGGGTTTGATCCCCAATGTCACTTAAACTAGGCATGGTGGCACACATCTGTAATCCCAGCACAGCTGAGGTGAAGGCAGGAAGATGAGAGTTTTTGTATCGTGTGCAAGTGTGCACACGTCTATATGTGTGCACTTCCCTGCCCATGCAGAGAGATGAAGATGACCTGCAGGAGTTGGTTCCCTCCGTTCCTCGTGTGAGTATTGGGATTGGACTCAGGTCATCAGGTAGGCAGCAAGTGCCACCACCCACGGAATTATCTTGCCAGTCAGGATTAGAATTTCAAAGTCATTCTTTGCTGTTTAGTGTTCAAGGCCAACTCTGAACTGCATGAGACTGGTCTCAACAACAAAAACAATCTTGGTAGGTTTTTTTGTTTCTTTGTTTTGCTTTTTTGTTTCCTTTTTTTGTTTGTTTGTTTTGATTTGATTTTTCCAGACAGGGTTTCTCTGTGTAGCTTTGGATTTTGTTTCCATTTTAAGAGATGTTTCTTTGTTATTACGCACAGTAACGCAGAAAACAACAATCCACTCCTGAGCCCAGTAAGCCTTTTGCAGATTGCAACCTGAGAGAGGTTCTGTATTTCTAAATTTATTCTTAAAATGTGGATGTATTTCTTTCCTACCTGAGATTGAAGGTATAGGTTAAAAATAGTTTAACAAATCCTTGGGCTTTTCTTTTTTTCTTTTGGTTTTTCCAGATAGGGTTTCTATGTCTAACAGTCCTGGCTGTCCTGGAACTTGCTTTGTAGACCAGCCTGGCCTGGAACTCACTGAGATCCATCTGCCTCTGTCTCCCAGGTGCTGGGATTAAAGGCGTGCACCACCGCTACCCAGTCAAATCCTTGGATTTTTCTTTCTTTTTTCTTTTTTTTGTTTTGTTTTTGGAGACGAGGTTTCCCCCCAGGCTGGCCTCGAACTCATAGGGATTCACCTGCCTCTGCCTCCTGAGTGCTGGGATTAAAGGCGTATGCCACCACACCACTGCCCGGCCTTCTGTTTATTTTTTAAAAATGATTTTTGTCTCTATAAATGTTTACATGTGGGTGGATACATGTGGGTGGGTATGTGGAGGCCTGAGGTTGATATCAGGTACTTCCACGATCACTCCTCACACATCGACAGATTATTTCACTTACCCGGAACTTAACCCATTCAGCACCTTATATATATTTAAATATATATTATATTTATATTATATATATTTAACTTTATTATACTGTAATATAAAAATACCCTTAAGGAGTTGGGGGAAATAGCTCCTTAAAATAGTGCATAAAATACTTGCCACAAGAATGCAAGTGATTGCTTTTGGGGGGATGAACCTCAGTAAAATAGTTGTTTATTTTTTTAATGCTTTCTAGGAGGTAGTTACTGAGAAGAAGTCATCTTCATTCTTACTAATGACAGAAGATGAATGACTGTAACGATCCCTTCATGAAAGTGGGACCTTTGGAAGACTTGTGGCTATCTCCTGGGGTAGGAAGTGTTTCATATTGTCAAAGGCTGTACTACAACTCTGTTTCAAGTCCATATTTCTCTTTTACAACCTGAATATGTTCCTTAACTAGAAAATCAGTGTGAATAATTCCTCAGCATTAGAAGATTTTATCTAGTAGTAAAGGTACAATATTTATGAAGGACATGACTTTACTGAAAGCTGTCAGTTAAAGCATTGGTGAAGGACACAGTTCTAGGCTAAGGAAGGTTAGAAGGTTAGATTTGTTTATCTTTGATAAGCTACCTAAGGCTAACTTTTATTGTTTTTTTGGGGGGGGTTGGCTGTCTAACAAGTTTGAGGCCGGTGCCAGGTGTGAGCTACATCTTCTCAAGTTGTCTCAGACCCTCTCCCCCAAGCATTACAGACTGTCGTCACTGCTTTTGGTTACTCTTCAGAACTTGGTACCTACTGTACACACTTGAGTGATAAACATGGAGAAGTCAAGCTGATACTCACCTGGAATCTTCATCTTTATTAACTAGCTTTCACAGTGCTGGAATGTTCTGTGCATGCTACCAGCGGAGAAAAGTAATCAGCTTTACCCAGTTGTGACCCAGTGAGCTACATAATGAGTGCCCTGGCAAGATGTGCCCAGTGGTACAATGGTGGCAGAAATGACATGGGAATAGCCAACTGCATTCTGGTTAGATTTAAAGCCTGATACACAAGATGGAACTCATGCCCAGCACTGTTAACTACCTACAACCTGTGGCTGGCTAAGTCGTAAGAGAACATAATACTATTTTCCTGCTAAAAAGACATATGTGAATTGCCCCTATGTAGTAGTGCTGTTTCCTTTTTTGATATAGGACCTATCACTTTGTAGCCCTGGGTGGCCTGGAACTTACTATGTAGACCAGGCTAGCTTTGAGCTCACAGAGTTCTTCCTGCCTCTGACACCCAAGACATTAAAGGTGTGTGCCATCATGCCTAGCCTCCCCACTAAGTTTTTTTATGCCCACAGATTAGTTCATCTCTCAACTCACATCAGAGAAGTTTCTTTTTGTAGTAGATGATGGATACAAAGATCCACGACTGGTCAATGGTGGCAAATAACAAACTGGAGGACTCAGCTCTAAATGGAACATCTATAATTTGATGCTTCTTTATAGGATATTTAAGGCAAATCATAATACACATAAAGTCAAATGAACTGTTAAAACATTTCAATGTACAGAGAAATGCTCAAAAGAGCCTCAGGTTAAACAGAACCGGCAAGAAAACAGGCTGAGCAGAAAAATCACATTGAGTCATAATCTGGGATACCAAACGCCAGATACTGAATGCTGTGGGTAGACCTGTGCTTTAAATAAACAATTGAGACTTTTGCTACTTGTTTCACTTCAGAACCGTATTGAAGATTATGATCTCATCAGCTGGAACTCGAAATTTCTTATCTGCCCGGGGTGGGATGGTTTTAATCTTCAAATTGGTGCATTTGGAAATGTATGTCTCCTTTAAGAGTTGAAAGTTGAGCGCCCTGTTGGTGGCTCTCGTCTTTAATCCCCGCACTCTGAAGGCAGATGCAGGCAGTTCGATTCGCCTGGTCTATAGAGAGAGTTCCAGGATAGCCAGGGCAGTTACACGGAGAAACTCTGTCTCTTTTGGGAGGTGGAAGGGCTGGGGAGCGAAGTTGAAAGTGGCACAGTCACTATGAAGTTCACGGACTAAAGGGCAGGGCGGAATGAACTGCTGGTGTTGTAAGAAGGAAAAGACAGAGCAGTGGAGCTTAAGGGCTGCTTTAAATTGCCCTGGAGGATGGTGCTTCACGTGGGAACTGGCAGGGGCAGAATCGACACATCGTTAACCACTTTCCTAGACAGTTTGAACAGTTGCTTCCGGTCTTACTCCCTTGAATTTTCATCTAGCTTTTATTCCTTACTTGAAAACAGTGTAGACAGAACTCTGATGACATCTGAGAATGACTTGGAAGATAAATTTATCAAAGTAGAACTTAGTGTCTTTTGTTGTTGTTTGTTTGTTGTAGTTTTTTAAAGATACATCTTAAGTCTTGTTATATGTATAGAAGCAATTGTTGGTGGGCCCTGAGAGACATCAGTCTTGTATTGCTTGGTGGTTTAGCAGACAATGAAGGATTACTTTCCTCAATCCAAGGCAGAAAAGGCAATATTTCATGGGTGGAATGAGAGCATATCTGTGGGTGGGGATGCTACATCAGGTGAGACAAACCCTTGAGCCATTCTCAGCCCATCCTCATCCCAAGTTACAGGATTCCATTCTTTACCAATTAATGCCCTTCCTTTAACTGCCAACACCCTCTGAGGTGGAGACTTGAATTATTGGTGCATGCCAATTATAAGGTTGGTTCAGCCAACCTTATAATTAGAGCTTCTATAGTTGAATGTTTTTCTCTGTCTTGCTGGTCCCCCTGGACTGGTTTCTTTCCTGCTTGTGGGTCCCTGCAGCCACTTATGAAATAACACTAATATCAATTAAAATTGTTTGGCCAATGGTTCAGGCATATTACTGACTAGCTCTCACAATTAAATTAACCCATTTCTATTAATCTGCGCATTCCCACAAGGCTGTGGCTTACTGGTGATGTCCCAGCATGTTATTCCTTCATTGGCTACATGCTGTCTCCCTGACTCTGTCTTTCTTCTCTCTGTATCCTTGTTTGGATTTCCCACCTAGCTATATTTTTCCTGGCCATTGGCTGAGACAGCTTAATTAATCAACCAATAAAAGCAATGCCTATACACAACATACAGAAGGACATCCCACATCAGGCTTCGGTTTCATTTTCTGCAGTTTCAGCTCTGTGGCTGCAAGAGAGAAGATTCTCTTCCAGTGCACACTTAGAAATCTTTAGTCTGTGTATGCACATCTGGAGCCAGGCATTTTTATCACTGCATTCAGTGTTGCCCTTCACCATATTCTGAGATGTGAGAAGTTGGTTAAATTTATCATGGAGCTCATTCTTTCCCTTGGTCCACATATCCAAAGGTGCTAAGGGCAACCAATCAGTGCCATCATTTTTCTTATTTTCCCACAGTCAAAAGTTTTACTTACAGAATTACTAAATCTGTTGCCTCTTACAACTGGTGAATCAGGATAGTCAGTTGTTTTTTTCTCAAGTTTGTAAAATAGTTCACACCATGGGCTTCCAATACTCTCAAAGCTCCCAGGAGAGGCTTCAGTAACTGTAGCTGTTGGCAAGTTGGAAAGCCTATTCTAGATACAAAAAAAAAATTATTTTTATACTTCTGTTGCTCTATAACCACTTCTGGCACAAAATATCTGTATTTAGTCTGGGTTCTCTGGAGAAATAGAAATTGTAGAATGAATATTACATATTTTATTTATAATTTATTATATTATTTATTAGTGTTTACAACCTGTGGTCCAGCTAGTTCAACAGTGGTTGTCTACCAACAGAAGAGTCAAGAATCTAATAGTTGTTCAATCCACAAGGTTGGATGTGTCAGCTGGTTTTCAGTATATGTTGGAACCCTGAAGAAGTAGGCTTTTCTATTATTCATTTTTATTTTATGTGCATTGGTGTTTTGTCTGCATGTATGTCTGTGTGAGGATATTGGATCCTGGAGTTTAATACTGGTGAAGGAATGAACTTTCTATCAAGAGTGGGAGAAAGCAGGCAAAAAGCAAGTTCCTTCTTCTGTATCCTTTATATAGGCTGTTAGAAGAAGGCTTTGAGGTGGATCTTCTCAGAACAAAAGATGTGGATTAAAGGTGGATCTTCCCACTTCAAATATCCAGGTTAGAAGTGGGTCTTCCCTCTTCAAATGACTTCATTAAGGAAAAACTCCCTCCCAGCTGTGCCCAGCCATTAGGGTAATTCCAGATGTAGTCAAGGTGGCAAGCAAGAATAGCCATCACAAACTGCTTTTGTAACTTGAACATAGAGTGATTTTTAAATTCTGTGCAACTCCAGAGCTCCAAAGTGTCCAGCAATAGGATTTGATAACAATGAAAGTTTAAAGTGTCTGAAGTTGTGTTTAATCCATTTAAATTTTATCATTTATTGGGATTTCTTTAAGAGAACTCCACTGCTAAATAAGTTCCAAATGACAATTCAAGCCAAAAATAGTGGGGAAAAAAATCCAAAGAAGTACATGGGACATAGTTTTCAATGTTGATCGTACTTAGAGTCATTTGGGCCAGGCAGCTCTGTGGTGCACTGCACAACACACTGGACCCCAGAGTCATTTAGGTTTTCTGTGCTGATATTGGTACCCCACTTCCAGAAGTACTGGTCAGGACTAGAAACAAAACCTGTATATAGTTATAAGTTTTTCAGATGGTCCTAATTCTCACCCAGGGTAGCAGAAAACTGGAATAAGTAATCCTTAAGAAATTGGATAGACTACATTATAAAACAAAAGCAAATCTAATGGGAGAAGTGAGCATCCCAAATGATTGTCCAAGGCTCTTTTTAGTAATATTGGGTCCTTGACAGCTACTGTTACATTTTTTTGTTTGTTTTTTGTAGCCATAACCAGTAATTGGATCAAGACATTTGAGGAGACATGAGAAGAAGACCTACATACTTAAAATGGTTAGTTTATGGGACTTGAATAACAACTAAAAAAAAATCAAGAAGCATCCTTCTTCCTTGAAGCTTTCTAAAAGGTTAATTATCAACCAGTTCTCTCAACCCTTAAATTGCTTTCTGAGAGTGGATTGGAAAGAGGGCATGAATTCCATTAAGAGATTGCAGTACCACTGTAGATTAATTCTTATTAAATGGCACCCCCTGTTCATTTTTCACCACCAAAAGGCTAACTTCATCCTTGTTCTGAGCTTGCATCTTGGGCAATTTTGGATAATTGCATGTAGAATGATAATCTTTGTAAGTCCCACAAACCAATGCAGAGAAAAACTCATCCTTGAAATGCAGTTTTAAATTCATAAAGTAAAGTTTGGTGCCTTAAAAGAGAGTATGTGAGTTTTATGGTATCATATTTTCCCCAAAGGATACCTCCAGTGTTCTCTGATTCCATAACGATTCAGAATTAATACATATTATTGGTACTACCTGAGGCATAGGAACAAATGTAGCTCTATTTTGCCTGCTAAAAGATAAGTATGGTTAATCAAAGATTATGTAATTTTGGTCATAGGCACTTCATTTGCTTTTAATATTTTCTTTATGAAGAATGCAATTCAGTTATAAAAACTCATGTAAAGAAGGATGTATTCGAAGCTTGTTCCTCATAAAGAGTAGCACTATTTTCATGGACTACATGGATATTGTTCCCTTCAAATTAGCAGGGTCGTGTAAATAAATTGATGAAATAACATGCTGCAAGAATTGCCTTTGAAATTCCCGAACAAAAGCATTAAATGAAAGTTGATTTTACCAGAAATGGATGTTGCATTTCTTCCACAAGCGCCTGCACTTTCTGTCATGATTTGTGTTCCTCTATGTGCTTTCTCTCATGCTTCACTAAATACGAGTGCAAAGACGGTTTGAACATGTTCGTGGCTGGCAATTTAGCATTAATTGTAACACTCTGTAATCCAAATTACAATCTGTCATTTCCAGTCAAATTGGGAAGCGTTGCAATTGTGTTTTGGAGTTTTACTGCTATTGATCACAGCTCCCTCATTTGTGTTTTAATACACCGTGACAAATTTGAGAATGGAAAGACAATCTTGTAACAAGCCAAGAAACAAGTATTGTTCTTGTCTATAATAGCAGCAGAAAATTATTTCCTAGCAGATGAAAAGGAGAGATGTAAAATGGTAAACGAAGGTTCATTTAAGGGCATAAAAGCCACAAAAAAGACTTCAGTTTTCTAGAATGCATAAACTAAGTGAACCAGGGATTTTTTTTTCTGTTTTTTATATTTTGGAGAACAATTAAAATACTTTTTATACTTATTTATTAGCATGGGGTAGGGAATGCATGATAAAATGTGTAGGTCTGAGGACAACTTGACTGATTCTCCTCTTTGATCATTTGACTTTCAGGGATAGAACTCATGCAGTTAGTCTTGCTGGCTAAACTCAATCTTTAGGAGTTGAGCCATCTTGCCTGTCTGACAACATTCTTTTGCAGGGGGGCTTTTGAGACAGGGTTTCTCTGTGTAATCCTGACTGTTATGGAACTCACTCTGTAGACCAGGCTACCCTTGAACTCACGGAGATCCATCTGCCTCTGCCTCCCGAGTACTGGGATTAAGGGAGTACACCACCACCACCACCACCACTTAGCCTGACAACAATTTTGTAAAGATATATTTGTTTTTGTATGTGTATGAGTGTTTTGCCTGTATGTGTGTCTATGCACCATGTGTATGTAGTGTCTGTAGAGGCCAGAAGAGGATTTCAGATCCCCTGGAACTGGAGTTACAGATGGTTATCAGCCACCACTTGGGGGCTGGGACTTGAATCCAGGTCCTATGAAGAGTAGTCAGTACTTTTAACCTCTGAGTAATCTCTCTAGGCCCTAAAAATGCTTTAGAAGAAAACATTACAAAATGCTTTATAGATTAATATTGTTTTTAAAGATTTTGGGGGGCTGGAGAGAAGGCTCAGAGGTTAGGAGCACTGTCTGCTCTTACAGAGGTCCTGAGTTCAATTCCCAGCAACCACATGGTAGCTCATAACTATCTGTAGTAAGATCTGGTGTCCTCTTCTGGCCTGCAAGCATACATGCAGGCAGAACACTGTATACATAATAAATAAATAAAATCTTAAAGAAAAAGGTTAAAATAAAAGAAAGAGAAAATAAAGGTTTTTTTTGGTTATTTGAGACAGGGTTTCTCTGTAGCTTTAGCGCTTGTCCTAGAACTAGCTCTTATAGATCAGGCTGGGCTGGAACTCAGAGATTCATCACCCTCTTCCTCTTGAATGCTGGGATTAAAGGCATGTACCACCACTGCCCAGCTTTTTAAAAATTATTTTTAATTCTGTCTAGGTCTATGTCTGCACATGGGTATATGTGCATGAATGCAGGTGCCCATGGAGACCAAAGGTACCCAAGTTCTTGGAGCTAGAGGTTTAGACAACTATAAGGCACCTGACATGGGTGCTGGAAGCTAAACTTTGGTCTTCTAGAAGAACAAAAAGTGTTCTTAACCATTGAGCGACCTCTCCAGTCCCAATTAATATTATTTTTAAAATCGACCCAGACTCTTGCAAATGGCTCTAGTTAATTCACTTGAGTTGCAGCTTATTTATCCAGTTCTCTCTTTAGTGATCATTCAGTTACTTGTATGTTATTGTTATTACAAATAATATTGTAGGGTTGTGATGGTAAACATGCTTGGAAATACAGAGAACTGACTAACAGGGTTCAGAAAGAAATGTAGAGAATGATCATTCCAGCGTCATATTAGTTGAATGGCTCAACTTCCTTTTGGGAAATGAGCAGGATATCAGACTAGGGTCAATACTCTCATATTCCAAACACAAAAGCTTCATGAAGCTCTGGGTTCAATATCTAGCACTGTGGTGGTTTGAATAGGAATGACCACCATAGACTCATGTGTTTGAATGCTTGGCCCATAGGGAGTGGCACTATTAGGAGGTGGAGCCTTGTTGGAGTAGGGGTGGCCTTATTGGAGGAAGTGTCACTGTGGGCTCTGTGGTCTCATATGCTCAAGCTGGGTGTAGTACACTGTCTCAACCACCTCTCTAGCACCATGTCTGCCTGTGTGCCACCATGCTTCCTGCCATGATGATAATAGAATAAACCTCTTAAATGTAAGCTGCCACCTCAATTAAATATTTTCCTTCATAAGAATTGTCATGGTCAGCTGGGTGATAGTGGCACATGCCTTTAACCCCAGCACTCAGAAGGCAGAGGTAGGCGAATCTCCATTAGTTCAAGGCTAGCCTGGTCTATGGAGTGAGTTCTAGGACAGTCAGAGCTACACCGAGAGACCATATCTTGAAAAAACAATAAAATAAGGATTGTTATGGTGTCTATGGTGTCTCTTTACAGCACCAGAGACCCTAAGACAGAAGTTGGTACCAGAGACTGGGGTATTTCTCTGACCATGTTTTTGTTTGGAGGAATTTGGACTTTGGTACTTTGGGTTAGGAAAGCAGTGGAATGCTTTAAGCACTTCTTAAATCAGCCATACTGGTAGGAGCATGGAAGACAGTGGTGCTGAGAATGATTTGAGCTGTAGGCAAATGGCTCAAGAGGTTCCAGAGGAGCTGAATTTTAATATGTTGCCTTGAGATTGTTCTTATGATATTTTGGTGAAGAATGTGGCTGCTTTTTGCTCTTGTCTAAAGACTCTGCCTGAGGCTAAAGTAAAGAGATTTGGACTAATTCTGTTGGCAGAGGAAATCTCAGAACAGCCTAGTATAGACTCCTATGTGTGGTTATTGGTGGTAATTCTGATGAAGATTTATAATGAAGCTTTCTGCACCACCACCATTGTGCACATGAATGTCCTGGCTGATGCTCTCAAGAGCATCAACAATGCTGAGAAGAGAGGCAAATGCCAGGTCCTCATCAGCCCTGCTCCAAAGTCATCATTCAGTTCTTAAACATGATGATGCATGGTTACATTGGTGAATTTGAAATCATCGATGACCACAGAGCTGGGAAGATTGTCATTGTTTGGTTCCTAACCATGATGATGAAGCACAGTTACATTGGTGAATTTGAAATCATCGATGACAACAGAGGTATCATCTGTGAAGATCATCATGAACCTCACAGGCAGGTTGAACAAGTGTGGAGTGATAAGCCCTAGATTTGATGTGCAACTC
>LOJH01058542.1:0-11393 GCA_001685095.1 Ellobius talpinus
TGTGTGGAGAAAGATACCCTGATCTGATGTGGTATTCCCCTCTGTGTGCTGTGAGAGAGAGAGGAATATTCATCCTTCTTAACTTCTTGAGTCGTTTTGTCATCTTTCAAGTCTGTCTTTGCTAGAACCTCTCCTATAGTGCCTTTATTGCTTTATAAGTAATGTGTGCCTTGTCTTATCCATGAGTGCATTCCTGGTATGCATATGTGTGTGTGTGTGTGTGTGAGAGAGAGAGAGAGAGAGAGAGAGAGATTTCTACTAATCAATTTGGGGCTTTAGAATCAGGGAAACTTGAATACCTGGATGTCCACATGTCCACCTACTTGTTCTTGATCAAAGATTACTTTAGAATTTATTATCATACCTCCATGTTTCACCAATTGAAATGGACATTTGCTAGTTGGTAATAAACCTGCAGAGTTTCTATCAATACAAAATTATATACTACATAAGAAGTACTTACTAAATTATGTGCTGTTGCAAATAATTAGAACATGTTAGTCACTTGCATTGAGATTGTCTCTAGACAGCTATCAATTCCCATACTGGGATTTCTTTTCCTCTGTATACATGTCTAATAAAAATTTTCTGGTACTTTTAAGCCCAAATCACGATGTCATAATGCTGCATGTATTTTTTCCAGGATTGATCATGTCCAATGGTCAGACATGGAAGGAGCAAAGGAGGTTTGCACTAATGACACTCAAGAACTTTGGATTGGGAAAGAAGTGCTTGGAGCAGCGCATACAAGAGGAGGCCCTCCATCTTGTGGAAGCCATAAGAGAGGAGGAAGGTGGGCATGTCACAGGGAAGTGCAGTAGGCTGTGGCCCTTTCATTCATTGAATAGATTCTTATTGCATAAATTTTAGTCTTTTCTCTGCAGTGTGCTAGGCACTGAGTACTGAGCAGTGAACATTTAGTAATCCCTTTGCCCAAGGAGTTCTACAGCTAAGCACACAAATGGGTCATTAAACAAATTGTAGCACTTAAAGTCTGGTTCTCTATGTGACTTCACAGATGTTGACAAAGTCCTTGAATTATTCTAGGCCTCTTGTAGAGGGCTGGAGCTAAAGCTTTTCATATCCTCCTCTACTGTGCATATTTTATGTCATATAGTGTGGAACCTTTGTAAAGAAAAAATAAAGAAGGAAAAGAAAGAATGAAGGGAGGGAGGAAGAAGAAAGAAAAAAGAAAGAAGGGAAGGAAGGAAGGAAGGAGACAGGGGGTGTGTAGGAGGAACAGAAACTACCCAATACCTTTGAAAGACACATACCCTCTCCCCACCTCCAGGACAGCCTTTCAACCCTCACTTCAGCATCAACAATGCAGTTTCCAATATCATTTGCTCCATCACCTTTGGGGAACGCTTTGAGTACCATGACAGTCAGTTTCAGGAGATGCTGAGGCTACTGGATGAGGTCACATGTTTGGAGGCATCAATGATGTGCCTGGTAAGTTTTTTACCTTCGCATATTTTGGAAACAATGTTGGATTATGACTGATTAAAAAACAGATAGATTTTTTTTATTTTTGTTTTGGAGACATTTGGAAGCTAATATATTGAATTTGATACAAACCTATTTGTAATGTAAGAACTTAGCACATAAAAACATTTCTAGCATTTATATGAACTATTTTAATATTTACATTGCCACATATACAAGTATTTGAAAATTTCCTTTTTAAAAACAAATAGCAGTCTTATCATTGACTATGATTGTCTCCTTCTGTGCCTCTCTTTTCCTACCTCAGAGTCACTTTCAAGCCCATCCACTTGTTTTAAGATTCCTCTTTGAAGGTAGTGTAGTGTCTGAATGTGTTGTCATTTTTTCTGTGGTTAGGTATTTGAGCTGTTCCTAGGTTTGGGGTATTAAGAATAATATATTCATGAATATTATGGTGCCAGTGTTCAAGTGAACACATCCACTCATTTTGATCATTTTTAGTGTGAATTTTTTAAAAGTTATTTATTATATTTTTAAGATTATAACATAATCATGATTTTTTCCTTCCCTTTCCTTTCTCCAAATACTTTATTTTTTCTCCAAATACTTTAAAGTAGCCCTCCTTGCCCACTTTCACATTCACAGCCTCAATTTTTAATGAATTATTGATTCATATGCATATGTTCTAACATATATATATATATATATATATATATATATATCCCTAAATACATAATACAACTGGCTCGGTCTTTATAAAGTTGCTTATATGCATGTTTTTAAGAATGGCCATCTGGTGTTGGATAGCCAATTATTGGGCTCTTCACTGGGAAGATGTTTTCTCTTATTCTCAGTATTCCTTAGTTGCCTATAGTTCTTTGGGTAGGGTTGGTGTCTCTTCAGTATGTCTATTGCTATGGTCTTTTTTCAGCTCAGAAATAACTTTTATTTCTTTTGTATCTGGTAAGAGCTCATTTGTGGTATAGAACGTATTCCATTTCAGATAAGGCTCTATGTGTATGCTTCTGTTGGAAGAATTACCCTCTAGCCATCTCTTAAGACAGTTTTATCTACAGTGTAATTTGATTCTTTCTTTTCTTCTGATCTTCACTGTGGAAGAGCTATCTAGAGATGACAGCAGCTTACTTAAATCACTCTGTATTACCTCAGGACTCCTTTGACATTTTATTTTTATTATTGTTTTGATTACATGAAATTAGAAGGCCTGAATTTGGTCTGAGTCATATTTAGATACAATTGTCCTGATTGAATGGTTGTTCTCTTTATTAATTTATAGTGACTTTTTACAAGTCACTTTCAGCTATTTTGGACTTGAAATCTACTTTCTCAGATATCAGGATAGCTAGAACTGTATGTTTTTAATTTTCTTTTGCTTGATGGTAGCTTACTTTTTTTCTAATTACTCTCAGTCTGTGGGTGCCCTTGCCTTCCGTGCAGTATATCTCTTAGAAACAATGCTTTCATCTTCATTTATTTATCTAGTCTATGTCCTTCCTTCCTCTCTCTCTCTCTCTCTCTCTCTCTCTCTGTGTGTGTGTGTGTGTGTGTGTGTGTGTGTGTGTGTAAGTGTGTATGTTGGAGCCATTGACATTAAAAATTGATATTAAACAATCCACACCAATTCTTATAATTTTGAAGTGGTTTTCTGGCTGGTTAAATTCATATTTAGTCTTTGTTTTCTTCTCTATTACTGTTACAGGTTGACTTAATTCTATTAATCAAAACAGATTCCTGCATAGCTTTCACTAGTTCAGCCCCTCTATGTACTTCAGTCTGTCCTCTGTCCGCATGATTTACATTGCTTTTGATCCTCTTCTGTGTATAATACTGCTGCAGTCACCTTCTCCTTGCTGGTTTAATGTACTTGGGTACACAAGGGTTCCAGAGAGAATGGATCTGAAGCACAATTACTAGTCCTTCAAAAGTTCCCTTTCCCTTTGTGACCTTCTGTTTCTATACATACACATCTCTGTAGTGAACCCAAAGTGGATTTATTCTCACTTATCCGCTCCCCACAGCACTTTCCCCTCAAGTTCAGGGATGCTCTCATTAAAATTCGATGACTTGACTAGCATGTCTTATAGACAAAAGGAGGACAAAGAAATTGATCTGTTGTACTTAACTGTANACTTAACTGTATTTTATGTTCCTTGTTTTAACTCTTAATTGTAGTAGTTACAAGTTCAGCAGCTCCTTTGCTTTCCACCTAGTAAGCAGAACCTAGAAAGTCAATAAAGTTCAGCGACTGTCCAGTCAACTTATAGATTATGTACCAGGGAGGGGAAATATTAGAAAGAATAGAGAGGCAGTAAAGAGTGATAATAAACATTCTTGACATAAAAAATTAAATGAGACACTTAGATAGACACTACAAAAGCACATGTCCATTAATTTTCACAATGGCCTTCTACCTATAAAATAATGAAACACGATGTCTGAAACCTGGTACAAAATTATTCAAGCAAATGTAGGCAGCAATTCACCACACCTCTGTGTTGTGCTTTTTGTGTCATACCATTTGGTGTGTAGAGAGAGTGACATTTCACTGGTAAAGAGCACAAAGTTAATATTACTTAATAATATTAAGCATTGATATAATTTAATGATATGACTAATATTAAATATGTACATGCTTTTGTGTTATCAATAATATTGCTAGTAGCAATAAATATTGGAATACTTGAATATTATTAAGAATATTAAAATTATTAATATTATTAAAACTATTATCAAACCTAAAGGTAGCAAAAGTAACAACTAGACATTTGCCTCATTTTAAGTATTGTTGATTTTACACTGTGCTATGCTATCTGTTTTCCACTAAATATTATTGAAACTTTATTCATCATCCATTTTACTTCAGTAAAGATTTCTATCTCACCATATGGAAATTAAGTTACGTTGGAGATACCCGCATACACAGCAACCCACACAGTACACATTAATGGTAATTTTCCTGAGAAAAATAAATCCTGAAAAAGGATTAGAAAGAAGCCTATGTCTGTTATCAAGTATCAGAGCTCCAAGGATGTGACTTTTGAGCATTACTTTCATGAAATGAAGGACAGGGATCATGTTTGATTCAGAGATACTTTCTAGTCACCGTGAATACTGACTGCTTAGACCTGAAAAAGAAATGCCCTCAATATGATCATAGCTGCGGACATGATTGGAGGGTGTAGAGAAACATGGATATGATGAAAGCTTGGAGGGTTCCATCTCTGTAGGGCTTGCAGGTGCAACACACCATGTCCAATTATGAGTGCAGTGGATGGTTTCACAAGGAGTGAAGTCATGTGATGAAATTGGTAAATGTTCTATCTGGGATCTATTTGCAAAATGATCTGAGAAAGCATGAGTAGTAGAATAAAAACAATTGAATAGCATGCAAGAGTTCAGATAGGAGAGATGATAGTGTAGGCCAGGGAGCAAGGAGCTGGGTTGGTGAAAAGTAGCCTGGTTCTTCATATATTTTACATGTCACAGATAAACACCTGTATATGCAGTGGGGACAAGGAAGCCAGAAACCAAGATGGCCCCAAGTTCCACTAAAAGAAACAGAGAAAAAGAAAGACAAGATTCTTCAGAAATATAGAAAAATTACTCCACTCTGTCTCTAAGATTTGCTTATTTTTCTTTATAAGCTCTACAATGTCTTTCCATCCATAATGAAATATCTTCCTGGATCACATCAAACAGTTTTCAGAAACTGGGAAAAACTGAAACTGTTTGTGTCCCACATGATGCACAGTCACCAGAAAGATTGGAATCCCGCTGAACCGAGAGACTTCATTGATGCTTTCCTCACAGAAATGTCAAAGGTGAGGAATATGCTGCCTGAGTCTTCTTAGAAACAATATGGTGGTTTAGTAGTTTCTATTTGATCTTGTATCACCTTGCCATGTGTTTAAGGGTGTAGCATTGCACTGATTCAGTACTAGATGAATCCCTACTCCTACTGGCCAGGTGAGCTTCTTCTGAGGATTATAGAGACTCCAAACACCATAGACTCCAGGATCAAGGTCTCAGAGGGCACTTATATCCTTTGCATGGCTCCCTCCTTCCTCCATCTTCAGTATCAAGCTTGTAGCATCTTTCCTTTCTCATTATCTGCTTCTATCTTTACATCTCCTCTCTCTGGTTCTTATGCTCAACCCTCCTCTCATAAGGATAATTCAGTCTAATATTCCTCTCTCAAATTAATCACATATACAAAGCCTATCTTAGCTTATTAAGTACCATACACATGTTATAAAGCGAAGATCTGGGCATCTTTGTAGGTCAATGATTAACATGCTGTGTGAATATAAATTATGAATAGTATTTTAGAAATGCATGAGAGCATTATGCCAGGAATATTATTAGAAGTAAAGACATCAAAGTCCAGAGTGTTAACCATGATAGCAGGGAACTGGCACAGTTTCACAAATCCTACTAGGAAACTCATCCAGATGTTAAACACCTACAGTGAAGTGGGTGGATACAAAATATACCCAAAAGAATCAGTAGCCCTCTGATATATAAATGAAAAGTAGTCTGAAAAAGAAGTCAGGGAAAAATAGCTACAAATAATACAAAATATCTGGGGTAACTCTAACAAAGCAAGTGGAAAAAAAACTGTATGACAAGAACTTCAAGTCTTTGGAAAGGAAATTGAAGAAGATATCAGAAGATGGAAAGATCTCCCATGTTCACAGATTGGTAGGATTAACATAGTAAAAATTACTGTCCTACCAGCAATCTACAGATTCAATGCAATCCCCATCAAAATCTCAACACAATTCTTTACAGACTTTTAAAGAACAATACTCAGCTTTATATGGAAAAACAAAAAATTCAGGAGAGCTAAAACAATAGTGTAGAATCAAAGAACATGTGGAGGTATCACTATTTCTGATTTCAAGCTCCCCTATAGAGCTATAGTAATAAAAATTACATGATTGATATAAAAAGACAGGTTAACCAATGAAGTCAAATTGAAGAGCCAGACATAAATCCACACACCCATGGACACCTAGTTTTTTAGAAAGAAGCCAGAATAATAATAATATAATGGAAAAAAGAAAGCATGATCCATAAATTGTGCTGGTCTAAGTGAATATCAGCATGTAGAAGAATGCAAATAGAACCATATCTATCACCCTGCATAAAATTCAAGTCCAAGTGGACCAAAGACCTCAACATAAAACCACTGAATTTAAGAGAAGAGAAAGTAGGGAATAAGCTTGAACCCACTGACAACTTTTCTGACCCAAAAGTGCAGACACTAAGGTCAACAAGTAATAAATGGGAGCTCATGAAACTGAAAAGTTTATGTAAGGCAAATGACACCGTCAATAGGCAAAATGATGGCCTACAGAATGGGAAAAGATTTTCACCAATTCCTCATATGACAAAGGGCTAATTTCCAAAAATATATGAAGAAGCTAAAAAACTAAATGTCAACAAATCAAATAATACAAATTTTAAAATGGGGTGCAAACCTAAAAATAGAAAATTTTCAACAGAAGAATCTCAAATGGCCAAGAAGCACTTAAAGGAATGTTCAACATCCTTAGTCATCAGGGAAATGTTAATCAAAATGACTCTAAGACTTAATCTTATACCTGTCAGAATGGCTAGGATCAAAAGCACAAGTGATAGTTCATGCAGGAGAGGATGTGGAGAAAGAGAAACACTCCTCCCTTACTGGTGGGAGTGCAAACTTCCACAGCCACTTTGGAATCAATATGGTAGTTTCTCAGAAACATAGGAATCACCTTACCTCAAGAACCAACTATACTGCTCTCTGGTATATACCAAAAGGATGCTCCATCCTATCACAAGGACACTTGTTCAACTGTGTTCATAGCATAGCAGTTTTGTTTGTAATAGCCAGAAACTGGAAATAACAAGATGCCCCTCAACCAAAGAATGGAGAAAGAAAATGTGGTACATTTACACAATGAAGTACTACTCAGTTGTTAAAATAAATAACATCATGAAATATGAAGATAAATGGATGGAACTAGAAAAACTCATTCTGAGTGAGGAAACCTATATCCAAAAAGAGAAACACGGTATGTGTTCACTCATAAGTGGATATTAACTATAAAGTAAAGAATTTTACAATTCACAGACCGTGAGTGGCTAAGCAACAAGGAGGGCTCAAGGAGAAGCATGGATCTTCCTGGGGAGGGGAAATAGAATACATGTCACAGGTAGACTAGGGGCAGGTGGGAATGGGAAAAAGAGGGATGGGTGGGGGGAGGATGGAGAGAGAGTACTGGGAGAGACAACTGGAACTGGGAGGCATTTCAGGGATGAGCTAGAAACCTACTGCAATGGAAACTCCCAGGAATCTTTGAGGATGACCATACCTAAGACTCCTAGCAATGGCAAATAAGTATCCTGAATGGGCCATCTCATGTAACCAGGAAAGACTGCCAGTGGCTGGATTGAGACACCAACCCTCCACACAAAATCCTAGACCTACAATTTGTCCTACTTGTAAGATGTGCTGAGTAAAAGTGGTACAGAAATTGTGGGTGTGGCTAACCAGTGACTGGTCTAGCTTAAGACCAGTGCCAGGAGAAGGAGCCTACACGTGACACTGTCTGGAGGGCCAGGGACAAAAGGCTGGATAAACCAGAAACACAGAATAGAATCAAACACAACCAGAAAAAAAAAATCAATGAAGTGATTTCTAATGTTCTTCTGCTATACTCAAAGATAAGAGCCTAGCAAAATCATCATCAGAGAGGCTTCATCCAGCAATTGATGGAAATAGATGCAGGACCCAAAGGCAAAGATTAGGCAGAGCTCAGGGACTCCTGTTGGAGAGGTAGAGGAAGCTTCCAAAGGACCTAAAGATACCACAAGAAAACCCACATAATCAACTAACGTGGACACCTAAGACCTCAGAGAGACTGAATAACAGGGAGCCTGGAGGGGTGTGACCTAGGGCCTCTGCATATATGTTATGGTTTATGAAGCTCAGTCTCCTTGTGGGACACCTAACAGTGGAAAAGGATCTATCTCTGACTTTTTGCCTATTTGTTGAACCCTTTCCTCTTACTGGGTTGCCTTGTGCAGCCTTTATATGAAGAGAGGTGCTTTGCCTTATAACAACTTGACATGCCATGTTTGACTGCTATCCCTTTGAAGCCTGCACATTCATTTAGGGAAAGGAAGAGGAGTGAACAGGGTAGGATGTGGGGGAGTGTCTGGAAAGGAGGAAGGGAGCAGAACCTTCAGTCAGAATATACTATATGAAAAAAGAATAAATAAAATTTTAATAAAAAGCAAACAAGAGATCCACTAATGTTTGGCATGAAGCCCTGAAAATGGCAGATATCGGCCCTTTATGCACCTCCTGGGCCTTTACCCTTAGGTAATAAATAATAAAAGTTTCAATTAAACTTCTTAGCTCTAGTTTTTGATGAGCTGGTCTACAGCTCAATCTCCACTGCAGAACACAGGCAAAGTTTAACTGAATGCCAGAGTTTAACTTCAAAGTCTGAATGGGGCCTCTGTCTCCCTCTGACCTCATTTCAAGACTCTAATCACTCAGAAATCTAGAAAGCAGCTGCTGGCATGTAGGAGTTGCTTCTGCATCGTTGTGAAAATACTCTCAGAAACAACTTAAGAGAGTGAAGATGTATTTTGTTTCACAATTTCAAAGAACTTAGACCTATTATTACAGAGAATTCAGAATGGCAGAGCAGCTTAGCTCATGGTGGCAAAGGAGTGTGGTGGAGTCTGCACATCATTATCTACCAGGAAGCAGAACCAAGGGCAGAGTGCAGGGCCTTGTTATAACCTTGATTCTGTCCCCAGTAATGGGCCCTACCTCCTAATTCTCTTGAAGCTCTAAATTAGTCACAGAAACTAGGAGCCAAGCATTCAAAACCTGAGCCCGTAGGGGATGATTTGCATTCAGACCATAACACTAACTATACTTCTATAATCTTGGTAAGCCTCTGGCTAGTACACATCATTGCATCTGTCATAGAATCTTTGACTCACAGGATTCCAGGTTCCTCCTCTGACCAAGTGTACAAAGGTAAATGGCTTCCTACCCTCTATTTTAATTTGTCTTCCTGGCATAATATCAGTAGAAGCAACATTATATCCCTGGAGAAGGAGGCAATTTTTTTTACCATATGGAGTTCAGGTGTGAGACCATCAACATTAAGAACAATATTAACAAACTGAAGCTTCTAGAGGAAGTTAGTATAGAAAATATGGCATTCTAAAGGACAACTGATAGGACCTGAGAGATTCTGGCATGATTTTGAAATGAAAGATTAAATGAGAAAAAGGACAACCAGCAAACATGAAGATTTCACTTTATTATTTCTGTAGGGAATAAAAATATTTGTTCAGTGTTTGCTATATTCCCATTTCATTTCCCATAATTTATCATGATTAAGATGTATTTTATATTATTCAGGATTTTCTAGAGGAAAAAACTAGTAGGCCGTTTTCTCTTAGATAGACAGACATTGTTGAAGTCAGTGTACCACAGCCTGTAAGATATTCTAATGTGTGTATGAGCTCGCATGCATGCATACACACACACATACATACCTATGTATGTAGATATGTTTATTGTGTATATGTATATGTGGGGGATTTATTAGAGTGTGTGGTTCAGCAAGTTCAACAATGGCTGTCTACCAACAGAAAGTATGAGAATCCAGTAGTTCTGTTCACAAGGCTGGATTCTCAGCTGATCTTCAGGATATGCCAGAATCCCAAAGAAGTAGGCTCTAAGTCCAGTGAAAGCATTGACTTCCAGTGACTTTAAGGACAAGCAGGTGAAGAGAAAACACTTCCTTTTTCTATCCCCTCTATATAGACTGCCACCAGAAGGTGTAGCTGATTTAAGGTGGACCTTCCCACCTCAAAATATCTGGTTAAATGGGGACCTTTCCACCTTAAAAGATTGAATTATATATTCCTCACAGGGGTATCCAGTCACTTGGGTTTTAGATAATTCCGGATAAATCAGGCTGACCCCAAGAATAGCCATCACAAGTGTTATTCTCTTGTCCTAAAACTAAAGCAGAGAATGTAAAGTAAGGTAAAGAACACTCTCGGCCATGTCATGACTTAGTCATGCAACTGATACATGAATCCAAGTGCTCCTTTGTTTCCAAAAATCTTACATTTTACTAAAAGTTTTTTCAAAAGAGTAATCATAAAGAGCTATTGTCTTTGTTTTTTATCCACTCAAATGTTTTTGATCAACCTCTCTCACTTGAAGGACAACAGTACCACCCAATGAGGTCAAAGGGAATATCATTCTGAAAGATTCCTTCCAAATTTGTTTCCCAGTTTCATGACTCTCTTCTTCAGATAATCACAAATCCTCTAACTAAAAAAAGACAAACACTGACTTTTCTAGTGCCCAGACAAGACTACTACAAGTTTCAATGAAGAAAACCTCATCTGCAGCACTCTGGACCTCTTCTTTGCTGGAACAGAGACAACGTCCACAACCCTGCGCTGGGCTCTGCTCTACATGACTGTAGACTCAGTAGTGCAAGGTGAGCGTACACTCAGTGCACCTGGGCAAGGCACAATGGTGCTTCTGGAAGCTGTTGCTTAGCTAGGCCAGAGGCTAGAAGAGTGGAATGGAACCCATGGAGCAGCTGTGAGGAGAGGTGTTCTCAGGAAAGGACTGTGATAATTTACGGGTGTAGGCTTGCCTTGAAATCTATGCCTTGAAAAGTCTTCAGGTCTAGGGGAAAATAGAGAAGTCATCTGTCAATGAGGTAGGTTTCAGCAAAAAGTGACACTGTCTGATGAAAATCCACTTAGTCCCTCCTTCGTTTTCAGCAGTGTCTTTTTATTTTGTCCTGAATACCGTCTGGATGCCTCAGTCGGAAACCTGACCTCCTGTTGATGTTATCTTTGTCTGTCCAGACTGAACCACACAT
>LOJH01058543.1:0-11393 GCA_001685095.1 Ellobius talpinus
GCGTTTTATTAAAATACATGATTGACAGAATACAGATAATTCTCCCACACCAGGAGCGAGAAGGGAGTGAGTGACCATGCATGTGTATGCAAATGTGTGTGTTATATATGTATATATGTATATATGTGGGAGCATGGGTGGGTGTGGGTATGTTGTATGTGTACTTATATATGTGTGATCTCATGCTCGGTAGAACTCTCTACCTCAACAATACCCCTGCTCTAATAATTGTTTTGCAATAAATCATGCTATGTTGTATTGGTAGTTGGAAGCTCTAAGCTTTCTTATGGTAATAACTACACACTATAAACTTACTAAAATGTATATCTTAGATATCTAATTTATATTTACATACAATGGTTGAAAATAGTGTTTTCTTGACTGCGATATGAAATTTTATTAAATATGTATACTTGGATAATTTTTATAAAAATCAGTCAATTACTGACTATTACCTTATTTTCATTTTACCTTAACATGTATAAACTTTATCTAAACTAGTATGAATATTATGTATACCATTATTTCATTTTCATTCCCACTTTACAATATTTTCTACATGATTAAAACATGAGCACTATTTTCTGTACTCTATCCTCTCCAGAAATATTATAAACTTTGCTATGATCATACTGAAAGGGAATATGAGAAAATTTAGATATAATTCATAAAGTTACATACACACACAAAGATGCACTCTTACAAACACACACAATATATACAACACATAATAAACTCTCACAAACACACACAGTACACACAGTGCACACAAACACAAATAGACAGGTATATAAACACATACACATAATACACACAACCAACACAAACCACACTTGCACAAACTCACACACAATACACACCAAGCACAAACATGCATACACACTGTACTGTGCCATTTTCTTAGCTTAGTTTTCTTTGAGGTCTCATGTCCGAAGACCATAGCAATTCCAAAAGGATCAAGGACAAACCTAAGCTGAAGTTCCCCTTTAACAAACAGTTCTTTGGAATTCCATCCAATTAACACTGAGTATTCTCTCCATCAGTACATCATTAATTTAATTTATTTTGAATTAAACTTCCTCTGTCCTAGTATTGGCACATTATGAGTTATGATCCCTCAGCCTCAACTGGAGAGTCTGATGTAAGTTGTAGGGTCTCTTCCACCCCTCCTACACCTCAAATGTACTGTCACTGCCCATGTCCCATGACCCAAAGACAGATCACTAGTCTCCAACAGAACAACACCTCTCTATTTGCTCATGGTGGCAATTTGTTGAAATTAAGTCTTTTAATTTAATTAAATGAACACCATTTGCCTGTCCCCAACAAGGCCAGTTTTTATTTCTATGCTTTGTATTTAGCAACTGATTGCTTTATTCCAACAGTTTCCTAGACTTTGAATCCTATATTCCCACCAGTCTTTAAACTTTATGCTATTTATGCTTATTCATCCTTGGGCCATTTAATTCTTCTTATCGATATTAAAATTGCATTTATTTATTTATTTACTCTGTGTGCATGGTGCTCTGTGTGTGTATGTATGTGTGTGTGTCTGTGTGTGTGAGAGAGCACAAGCTACTTCTACTCTCTCATTAATGAGGCCCTGGGATTAAACTCAGATCACCAGGCTTAGTGACAGAGCCTTGACTCACTAAGCCCTTTTATAGTCCCTCTGTCTCTTACCATAGCAGTTTTAAGGTTTAGATAGTAATGTGAATGAATTACAAAAGATAAGCTCAAAAGTTGAACATTCAGGGATAGCAATTCCAACATCTTGGTAGAGTACTTCTGTAGAACAGAAAGAACTTGGATTCAAGGCCCAGAATGGCCCCAAGAATTCAAATTTGGATTTTCTTCTCTAATAAGCCAAAATTAAAGTCTCTGATTTATTCATCAGTGTTAAGCCTACTTCCCTTATCATATGCAATCTAATCTAATATCTCCAATTGTATGGTGTCCCCAGGCTGGCTTGATGTTCTCAGAAGAGTAGCGTTTCTATAAGATGGAGTAGTATTAAAGAAAAGAGAAGCCAGAAAGAAATGAGGACTATTGGTTCCATTTCATGTTTGTGCAGTTTCCCTCTTGTTTTCCGACATTAAGATTAGATATTCACATTGGGAAGCAGCAGAATAATAAAGATTCTAGTTTCTCAGTCTTCTGAATCCCTGACCAAATGGAGATCTATTGTGGATTATAGTTAATGCTTCCCAAACTGTATCACCAGATGAGGCATTTATGTCATTAGAATTTGATTACAGACAAGGAACTAAACTATAGATAATGAATGACATTTAATGCTTTAAATTCATGGTCATTGTTCATGAGTGGCTTTAAAAATCCCAGCAGAATAATAACATATAAGTGCCAGTGTTTTCATCTCTACTCAGACTCAGAACCTCACAGCAGCTTTACAACTGCTCAAAGAGAACTTTGTGTATGTGTGGCTTTCTGTTTGTAATCTTCAAACTTATTGAGCAAGAGCAAAGATTTTCTCTGTTTATAAAGCACATAACAGAAAAAGATAGTTCTGGTGTTTTAATGAGGAACAAATACATTATACTGTTGTTTTAAATATAGGACCACTTAAAAAGAAATCTCCTTGCAAATTACAATAATTCTCTCATAGAAATTCACTGAAAATTGCACAGTTTGATTATTTAGGAAAATCAGCTACCAATGACAAACTGAATATATTTGCGTTTAATTGGAATATTGTGAAGGTTAATGAAATCAAACAACCTTGAAGGGATGTAGATGATGGTCAATACACCACAATGAATATTTAGATAAATATTAAAAGAAACAACCTGATTCATTTCTGTTTATTTCAATATTCAAACCAAGCTAAACTCCTGGGAATTATTAGACAAACAAATTAAAACAGCAGATGGACCGGCAGTTGCTGCATGAGAATGCCTTTTCACAAAGCCTCCTGACAATCTCACAGATTCTAAGGTGTTCTATTTAACTTCAAATAAAGAATGCTACATGCTTTCCTCCTACCGGTCTGCCAGTCTCCAAGGGCCCCAAAGAAAACGATTTGAAAAACACCATGAGGAGGGGAGGAGGTGGAAAATTTTTTAATAACAATAAAAAGTGTCTGAAATAAAAAAAGAAAAACACCATGAAAGTGTGATCTTGAGCATTTTGTAAGACATGTCATGTAAGGTATGTATGAGACCAACTACTTTTTAATGATAGAAAAAAGGAAAAATTGGTAGGCAATTTCTATGTTTGCAAGCATAAACCTTTTAGGGCATTGTAGGAATAATGTTATGGACTAGAAACTTAGCATGAGCTTCAAAGAGAAAAATAATAAATTTTTAAACACTCGTCAACATAATTCAGAGATTTCATTCTTGCATCAGTGAATTAAATCAGTCTTTCAAAGAGTGTTTGTGCTAGTACATGCATCCTGCTAAGAATTGCCCCTAGATCATGAGGGCCATAGATGGTAAGTTTGTATTTTTGAAGCTATTACGGTTACTCTGTATTATAACCTTCATAAGAATGTTACTTCTGTGTTTTCCACATATACGGATACAACATACACACATATGTATACATATCTGTCATGTATTCACACAAAGTATACAATGATGGTTCTAGTAGGAACAGATTAAGTTTCTAAGCATTTAAATTGTACTAATTGTATGAAATTCAGATTTAAAAGTCTTGAAATTTGTGAATGTGCTCATGGATTTCTGCTCCCAACAATCAAATATGGTGCTTTTGGGTGTTTCTTTCTCCAAATACTACAAAGACTAATTTTTATTTCTCTGAAAGCATCACAAAAGGCAAAGGCATCCTAAGGAATCCTAATTCCAAAAGGAAGAAAGCTCTCACAAAAAAAGCTGGGAATTTTCATTATCACTTTTCTCCTTGAATAACTTTTAATGTTGGAAAGAGACAGACTGTCCCAACACAAAATAAGGGGCTGTCAAACTGTGTAGACTTTTAAGATCAAGAGAGGATGGCCAACTGAATATGAGGGACTTCTTCAAAAAGGTTTGTGTGTGTATATGTCTGCATCTCTCTCTCTCTCTCTCTCTCTGTGTGTGTGTGTGTGTGTGTGTGTGTGTGNTGTGTGTGTGTGTGTGTGTGTGTGTGTGTGTGTGTCTGTGTGTCTTTGTACGTGTGAGTTTGTGAAGGTTCCCCTGGGGACTGGCAGAGTCATTCAAGTTACTGGAGATAGAGTAACAGGTGGTTGTGAATTGCCTGATCTGCAAGCTGGAAACTGAATTCTGGTCCTCTGAGACAGTAGCATATGCACTTCCCTATGGAGTCATCTCTACAGTCCCAGGGGACATGCCATTTATGTTTATGATAATTAGGCTTCTATGACCTCTAACACAAATTATACTCAGCAATAGTAATGTGCTTGTTCCCACTCTGGGAGACCACACGACAAGCAGAAATCTCCTGTATCTTTCACCCAAGATACCAGGGTTAGGGGAAGCTTGACAGTGCTTGCAATGTCTACAGAGATTTTTTTTCTATTTTGACACGGTAAAAGGATTTACCTTCCCCATATTTTTCTGAAAGTAAGAGCAGACACCACATACTCCATCAGTACTTTCCATATAAGATGTGAGCAGCAGCATCTAGAGTAAGATTGGTCATTGTACATCATCTTTGTATTTGTGACTTCTTGACTTTCATTTTGTGGCAGCTGCCATGCCACACAGTTTAATATGCTATACTCAGTCTTCTGAACAAAGTGATTGAGCACAGGCTCTGTTTCAACTGAAGACTTGCTTGGGATTGCAATTGTGTGACTTCTTGTGGATAGCAAAAGGAGTGGAGTTGATCATGTCTTTTTGTCCTCTGACTGTAATCAGTCTATTTCTACCTAAAATAGATACACAGAAGCATTTTTCCTGAGAAAATGCACTACTACAACAGAGGAGAAATGCTAGGCATTGATATTATGTGTCTAGGTATTAGGAGAGTGGGAATACCAAACAAAATCCAAAACCAGAGCAGACAAAGTTGTGGCAGGAACTGAACATCAGAGAAATGTAAACGGCTATAGTTCATTGTTTATGTGAGTTGTGTGTGTGTGTGTGTGTGTGTGTGTGTGTGTGCATGTGGTGTATGCGTGTGTGCTGGATATCACCATCTATGTAAGAATGATGATCCATATAATGTATGTATTTAAACATACTCTTTGGCAAACTGATTAGTTCATTCCATAGCATTATTATAACTTTCAATTAAAGTTTCTATTACCCCTTCCCATTTAGATTTATTAAATATTGACATAAACACATAAAATAATATTCTTACAAATAGAGACTATCAACTGAGAAAATTCCTCCATCAGTTTAGCCTGTAGGAAAATTTGTGGGGCATTTCCTTGAAATGTGATTGACGTGGGAGCACCCATCTCACTGTGGGCAGTGTCACTTCTGGGCAGGTCTCTGTTTCAGTTCCTACTTCCATGTTCCTGCCTTGACTGCCTTTAGTGAGAACTATGACCTGTGGGTTAGACAATGATATGAACTCTTTTCTCCACAATTTGCTTTTGATCACATCAACAGAAAACTAACTAATAGACCCCCAAACTATTCTCAAGTTGTCATGCATCAAAATTACCTATTTGATTTTATCAAATATTTTCTAAATATTTGGTAACATGTAAAGACATGGGGACTTGTTGGACATATATTTTAGGTCCTTACTTCTGTTTCTAATCAAATATTTCTGGGTAAAATTCAAAGTTTTCTGTCTCTAACCAGCTTCCAGGTGATGTTAATGATGCTTTTCTGGTGACAGGATCTAACAGCTACTGCTTGAGATATTTCTGTAAAATAAACAGAAGGTTTCAGATAGTAATAATTAAATAAAACATGTGGTTATAAAATAAGAACTAATGCTTGATGATTTTTTTCTTTTTAGGAAATAAGCTCCATACTTTGCAAAATTTATCATTTACACTATTATTAACATTTACAGAATTGCTTTTCTTTTCTTGTGTATGTGTGTGTGGTATGTATGTATAAGTTCCTAAATGTATAAGTGCACATACATGCAGGTTCATGTACCCATGTGTGCATATGCCTGTAGAGGCACAAAGTTGGTGTCAATAATTATCCTCTATCATTCTTCCACATCATTCTCTGAGACAAGGTCTCTCATAAAGCTTAGAGCTCTCTAGTAAGGCTAGTCTTCATTGCTAGTTTGATTGGGTACTGATCTGTCTTAGAGGCCTCTGAAAGCAGGACTTATATACATGCTAGAATAATCTTGGCCATGGCCTTGGGTTCTGTGGACCAAATCTGAGGTCTTCTGCTTCTGCAATATGTAATTTAACCATTGGGCAAGCTCCTTTGGCCCACAACAATGGTTCATGTTATATGATATTGTTATCCCAATTTATGGATTAGAAAAGTGTTGTACACAACTTATCTTAAACCTAATGATTATAAACACTAACTGTAATCTCCCTCCAAAAAGAGTCCCAATTCTATGTATACATTGTTCTCAAGTGTTAGTGTGCAAAAGGGCTTATCATATGGATTTTATTTGCATTCAGATTCCTGGATTCTATATTTAAAGACTATCACTCGATATCTTTATATTACACTCAGCAAGGGGTATTTCTCATTAGTATCACATACTTGTAAATAGGAATAAGAAATAAAATATTTTGATTCCAGAGCAAAGAAATTGGTAGAGTCCATTTTATTATACTATAATACTATAATACTTTATACTTTATTCATGTCTATGCATATTACAGACTCTCCAGGACTTTTCCTTCACTGCAGAGTATGACATGAGGTTCATTTTGAATTTTATTGTTTAGATATTACTCTAACAATTTATGCATTCAACATACATGGCTTCTGTATATGGTTAACTTTGGTAATACAAAGTTTCACCCATACTTATTTGTCTATTGTAGTTGAGCAGTAGGTTCGCAATGTGGAAGTGTGGAAGCTTCCTACAGGAGTTCTATTGACGCATGCCATTTATTTTAATAAGTTCTTCAGATTCTGACATAGTGGAACTTGAATAAGTATCACATGGGTAAATTTATCACATGTAGGGGACACATCATCAGTTATGCATGGAACTACTATTTCAGATCATTTTCTCAGTCTACTTACTTCTCACTGTAAAGAGCTGAGCTACCAAGCAATGTGTTCTTTTGCTTGACTGTTTCTAACTCTGTATTCTGCTTCCATCCTTTTGCTGAATTGCCTGAAGGAACACAGATGGCAGTCCTGCTGGTTATATCAGCAAGAGCAAAGATGGGATTGAGAACTGAGAGCAAGGGAACAGTGCAGAAGAGGGGATCATGCTCTTCTGACCTCTGATTCTAGTGCTAAGTTGGAAAAGTCACAACTTATTACTCCACTGATTTTCTCCAGCAGTCAAATAATTTCCAGAAGAAACAACTCAACTGTTTTTGTATAAATAGTTGTAGAAAATGTAAAGGCAGTTACTGGAACTAGAAAAAGACCATCTATTTACACACCCAACTTATGCCACAAGTATACAAATATATTGCTGCTTTTTACCTTGTGACCAGCAGAAGACAGGAGACAAAGCCTCTCCCCTGTGTAGGCTCAACCTTGCTAGGAGGGGGAGGGGTTATCAAATAAACAAGTAGAGAAGTGAATGAGCCAGCATTGATGGAAAGCAATAACTAGTTAGAGATGGTGATATAAGAAAGAGAGCTTCAGTGGTGTATCATTCATGCAAGACTCTTCAAAGAATAAAAAAAAAACAAGTACCTATGCTACATTTAAAAAAAAAGATGACAGACATAAGAAAATACAGGTCAACTCTCAGAGCCTATAGCATCCTAAAGCACAATATCAATAGAAGGAAGAGGAGGCAGGTCTCTTGAGCATTGACAATGAGGTCATTCACACATAGAAGATTGGACTTCACAGAAAATTCCTAGAAAGTTGAAAAATCATAAAAATGTAAACTTACCCCATGCAATATTGAAAAAAGATTTCTACAATTACCAAACAAAATTGAAAAAGAATAACAATTAGAAGTTGAGTGATAGAGAGGTTTCCTTAAACCACAATACTGAAATAAGAATCATTTTATCTATTATATTGATACCAGTACAGAGAAACAGAAGTAAAAATGATCAAACATGTAGATACAGAGTTTTAGAATGTAATAAGGGTGACATTTAAAGTCATTGCAGAGCAACTCTTCATCAATAAAATATGATGCCACACCTGAACAGTCAAAGACTGAAGACAAAATTGGGATGATACCTTATATACACATTGGAAGACATTAATTTCAAATAAAAGTATGTTTGAGCATCTTTTTCTGTTATTGTGATAAAATGCTTCACAAAAGCAACTTAAAAAATAAACAGTGTCTTTAGTTCACAATTCCAGATTATACTTCATCACTGTGGGGAAGTTAAGATGCCAAAATATGGAACAGCTAGTTATGCCACATCCACACTCAAAAGCAGAGAGTAATGAATTAGTCTAGTCATGTTAACTAAGCTCTCCACTCTTAACACAGTCCTGATTTTCTAATCATTTCAGGGTACCACTCACAGTGGGTAACTCTTTTCGCCTCAGTTATAGTAACCAGTATTCATCATAGACATGTCCAGAGGCCAATCTAATTTGAAAATTCCTAATTTTGACTCCCTTCCAAGTTCCTTTTAGTTCATGTCATGATGAAAATTAAAACTAAACATCATAAAGTATATATTATACGTCAATAAAGAAATGCAAAATTATAAGGTTATTTTAGAAAGCAGTTTGGTAGTTTCTTGTAAGGCTGTGCATGTTCTTACTATCAGATTCAGCTATTCCACTGCTTTCTCAAGGGAAATGAAAATGTGTCTATATGAATAATAAGAATTTCTATTTCAAATTTATTTCACCAAACACTGGAAACCTCCAAAATGCCATTCTATAGGTGAGTAGATAAGGAATGAGAATGAGGATCTACTAAGAAGGCCACATAACAAATGAAACACGAATGTGGCTCCATGACTTCACATGGATAAATTCCAAATGTAAGCCCAAAGAGTGAGTCAAGTTCATGGGGTTATTCCTGCAAAATTCTACAGATTTGTCATATTGGAAAGACAGAATTATCAGTACAGAAATCAACAGAGATGATCAAAGACAGAGAAAATAATGGGAAGAAAGGAGGAAATATTTCTCTTTCTTTGGCTCAAAACTCACAGAAACTCAAACCCAGAAAAATTTAGGGTATGTAAATTATATTTCAATAAATATGATTTAAAATGCTAATGTGCCTTATTAAACATAAAAATATTATAAGCCAATTTTAAAATTTTGTTTTATATCTGATTAAGAAGTCATTGCACTAAAGATGCAAATAAAAAAGACAGAAAGAAAATTTACACAAGAAGAAATATCATTAAATGTCAAAATACAAATACAATATTGGAAATATATTTACAGAGAATAAAATAGAAAAGTATATTCTGCCTAATATAGAACAAGTTTTATAAATTGTTAAGGAAAGTAAGGCAAGAAAGATAGTAAATAAGATCAAAGCATATCTTACAGAAAGTGGTACAAAATTAAGCAATTGATAAGATAACTGAGGTCTATAACAGGAGACCTCAAATTAAAACTTCATACTGGATGAGTTATTCACCTATAGCATTAATAAAAGTGCAAAATAAAGCTGGGAGTAAAACTGAGGACAGTGGAGACCTATGTAGCTTTTCAGAATATTGTTCAATAGGATACATCAAAGCCACAAATCAATATTAATATTAATATAGCTAGGGAATCTAACTTACCTTCAATGATTTGTTATTCTAACCACAACTCTATATTTGTTCAATTAAATTACATGCAAACTTTGGCTCAGAGGCAATAGCTAGAGTGATGACAGTAACTTTCTTTGGTACTTATCATTTGATAGCCCCAATAAACATATATCAGAAACTAAAGCTTTTATTGCAATCCCTTTACCAGCAATGTCCTATTGTTTCACTTTACAAATGAGGAGTAGATACAGAAAGATGGTTAACTGTTTCTAGAGTTAGCAAATCGTTGATAGGAATTGGTAACCAGACTACTCTACAAAAACACTTAAAACTACAATGGTAATGTAAATAGTTAATCACTTAGGATGGTATTCTCTGGCAAGAATGAACAGGATCTTGTACCTGCAACAAAAAAACATACTGTAGATTGATGCTATAAAGTAGTCCCACAATAGTTCAGAATGGAATATAATAAAGGGTTCTTTATTTAGGGATAGACTCACAGTTCAGTGGTCCTCCGCACAAGTGGGAAACAGGAACCAAATTCAGCAGCTGAGAGAGAGACAGAGAGAGTGAGAGAGAGAGAGCATACATTAGATTTATGGCTGCATTTATAGTATTAGAGACCATGCCCAAGTAGGCTGGTATCTTAAAGGCTATTGGCTGAAAAAGTTCCCACAGCACCTCTCCCTTTAGTTTATATAAGAGTTCTAAGCCTAATGAAAAACTATATACAATAAGAAAAAAATATTAAGTACAAAAATTAGAATTACAACCATCATAAACAATATCAAGCAAGAAACATGCTAAATGTTTCAATAATTATCCTATCCTAAGGAGTCTAAGTCTTGTAATAGAAATGGCTTGGGTAGTCATGAGAAGAAAGTAACCAAACTTGCAAATGAGACTTTGGATAATTGCCTAGGTAGCCAGTTGTCCCTGTCATTTATTGCACATTTTGGAAGTTGCTTGATTGCTCTTCCTGTTTACTCAAGTAATATTATTATCCTTCTCAGGTCTTCGGTGAAGTTGAAGACTAGATAGTCATACTTACCTTCCTTCCAAGACACTCCACTTGGAGCTTGTTTTCTTCTTGGCAATACTGGCCTTTGGACAAAGAACTGCTCATGCCTTGACCAGTGACAAAATGCATGGTGTACAGACAGGACAAGCAAGATACAAGAAAGATGACTGTCAAACCTTTCCAAGACAGGGTAAGATAGTTCTGAAAAATTTCCTGCCTATGAAAATGGTCTGTTAGTTATTCTGGGCCTTAGCCAAAGTTGGTGTCTTTGGTGCCCAACATTCTCTTGGGAATAGATCAATGGTGCTAGGAGCAATCATGTCTCATTTCAACAGAACCCTAAATTATTTAAATGCCATATTCTATAGTTCTTTGAAGTGTTTGAAGATTACCTATCTATGTGGTAATCTTACATGTATTAGCTATGTATCTAAAGAACCTGATTAGTCTATAAGTATGACAAAAATAGATGACTATTGACCTATAATTCTTAATACCTATAAAGCATAAAGACTAAGACTTCATATTACAATATTAAACAATCTGTAAACAACTATGCAGCAAATAAGGACAATGACCTCAAAATGTAAATAATGTATAAGTATCTTGATCAGAGGTAGA
>LOJH01058545.1:0-11393 GCA_001685095.1 Ellobius talpinus
TTTTGCCTGCATGTATGCCTGTGTGAGGATGTCAGATCCCCTGGAACTGGAGTTACAGACAGGTAGGTGTGAGCTGCCATGTCAGTGCTAGGAATTGAACCTGGGTCCTCTGGAAGAGCAGCCAGTGCTCTTAAATGCTGAGCCATCTCTCTAACCTCCCCACCTTTTCTTTCCTCTTTAATAATGGAGATTTGAAAAGTCAAGTGGGCAAAATTATAAATGTAAATTTTTTTGGGGGGGCTTTTCAAGAGGGTTTCTCTATAGCTTTGGACCCTGTCCTGGAACTAGCTCTTGTAGACCAGGCTGGCCTTGAACTCATAGAGATCAGCCTGCCTCTGCCTCCCAAGTACTGAGATTAAAGGCTAGAAGAAAAGGTCCACAGAATTTTCCAGACACAGATGCCAGCACCCTGAGGTGAGCTGCAACCCCTGTTTCCATCTCAGCCTTCTGTGCATGCTGGCCCTGGTCCAGGGTGATGTGCCCATGGAGACTATAGCTTCATGAGGGATAGAACCAGAGTCCTGGCTGCCTGAGAGTCACCTGCGATGGGATAATCTCAGCCACATCAGTTATGAGAGAGTTCAAAAGAACCAACCAACAAAACAAAGAAACTAGCTCCTCAGATGGCTCCAGAGGAGAATGGGGGTGGGCTAGCTCAGACATATTAGACCCTCCAAGCTCCTGCTGGTCTCAAACATCCCTGTGTCGTGGGAGTGAGCTCCAGAGAGCGTGGAACTTTACAAAGGTGGTCAGCTGCTCTTTGTGGAGGGGAGAAAAGGGAGGCCGGGCTCCCTCCTGAAATTCCATCCTGTTTTGCTCTGAAAGCAGTCTGTCTTCTCTGGGATAAAGGCACACACAGATAAAAGCTTGGCTGGCCTGGGTCTCTTTGTTTAGCCTCCAGTCCGTGTACCTGGGGACCTCATCTATCTCCCCACAGGAGAAAGAGCGATCAGTGTCTGGGCGGGCTCCTGCAGGCCAGGACTAAACACCAATTTCAGAAGAGGGCTTGTAAGAAGTGACTGAGCCACCTCCCCATGCTGGGGGAGAATTCGAGGTCCAGCCAGGCAGGTCACGCCCTCCAAAGTGAACCACACTACCAGATGGAGTGTTTGAGAAGTCCCATGTCAGGGGCTGGAGATGGCTCAGCGTTTAAGAGCACGCAGGGAGAACTAGGGTTTGGTTCCCAGCATCTACCTGACAGCTCACAACCACCTGTAACCCCAGTTCCAGAGGTCTTGATGCCTCCTCTGGTCTCCCTGAGCTCCTGCACACACACAAATAAAATAAAATAAGCATATATTAAAAAAAATACACAAAGAAACCCTGTCTCGAAAAAAAAAATGTTCCTTACAGCTGAGGATACTAAATCAACAAGGAGGACTCTAATCAAAGACCAAGTGATAGAGTCAGACTCTCTCTCAGATGGTTCTCTTTATCTACCATGTGCAACCCAGAGGTTAAACCCAGGTTGGCAGGTTTGGTGGCAAACACCTTTCACCTGCTGAGCCATCTTGCCGCCCACTGCAGCTATGTACACGAGTTCAGGAGATCTGAACTCAGACCTGCAGGCTTGTATGGCAAGCCCTTTGTCAACGGAACCATCTTAGCCCACGACTTAAGCTCCCCCCTTTCCCTGCGCCGCCGCCAGGGTTTCTATGTAGCCCTGGCTGTCCTGGAACTCTGTAGTCTAGGCTGGTCTTAAACTCAGAGATCTGCATGCCTCTGCCTCCAGAGTGCTCAAATTAAAGGCATGCGCCACCCCCCAGCTTGCTTTTCTAAAAAAAAATAAAAAAATTTATTTAATGTGTATAAGTGTTTGCTTGCAAATATATATATATATGCATCGTGAATGTACAGTTCCCATGGAGGCCAGAAGAGGGCGTCAGATCCCCTAGACCTGGAGTTAGAGAAGGTTCTGAGCTGTGTGGGTGCTGGGAACTGAGCCTAGGTCCTTTGCAAAGAGTAGCAAACGCTTTTAACCACTGAGCCATCTCTTCAACCCCCAAATTCAAGTTTTAAACTGGCTTGATTATACTCAGTTATGCACAGTACTTCCTAGGGTTAATTTTTTTTAATTCACACTTATTTATTTTGTGCATGTGCTCGTATCAGGCTGTGTGTGCATAAGGTCAGAGGACAACTTCTGGGAATTGGGTCACCCATTCCACCCTGTGGGCCCCAAGGATCACATCCAGGACATTAGGCTTGGAGACAGACACCTCTACGTGCTGAGCCATCTAGTTAGCCTTGGGTTTTGGCATTGGAGTCTCCCTCTGTAGCCCAGGCTAGCCTGGAATTGGAGTCCATCCTTCCACCTCAGCCTCCTGGACGTGGGGATCATAGATGTGAACTGATTCTCTACTTCCTTTCCAATTTTGAAGACAAATAGGTGCTTAGAGGTCACCTAAGACAAGATCTTCAGGTATCAGTAGGAACACTGGGTTTACAGACAGTGGGGGAAAAAAAACCCTGAGACGATGGACAGGTCTCTTTGGGACATGTGACCCAAAATGAGAAACTTGAGAGTTTGTTCTTTCATGGAACAAGCCGAGCAGTCAGAGCAGTCCTTCCAGCCCAGAAACACAGATCAACCCCAAGAACACGCCCACCTCAAAGGCATGACCCAGAGGCTGGACATAACAGATCCTCTTCTGCTACAGGAGCTACATTCAGGCTCCCCTAGTGGCAGGTGACTGGGAAATGACTGGTTGAACAGAAACCTTTAGACTAGAGAAGAAAACGGTAGCGAGGGAGAAGAGGCAGTCCCCAGCCCTGGTGCTGAGCCAGAGGGATAGACCCGGCAGATCGGGCTCACCTGCAAGCATTCCCCAAACTTGCAGCCCCCAGTCCTGGTGATGATCCAGAGGGACAGACCTGGCTGACCCGGCTCACCTGCAGCCCCCAGTCCTGGTGCTGAGCCAGAGGGCAGAGCTGGCTGACCCGGCTCACCCGCGGGCATCCCCAAACCGGCATGTATTGAAGGAGGCAGCTGGGAACACAAGTTCTTTGTCTCCTATAGCATTGACACCAGCAACTGACAGCAAGCACAACCGTACCTCAGCTGCTGGAAGAGACAATCTCTTTTCTTTCCTTTTTATATATTTACTAATCTTTATCTTGAGATTAAGGTTCCTGTAGCCCAGGCTGGTCTCCGACTCATTGTTCCTATCTGAGAAGCCTCCAGCCTACACTCCCTGAGGACTGGGACCACAGACATGCACCACACTCAGTTTATGTGGTGCTGGGGATTGAACCCAGGGCTTCATGCACCCTAGGCAAATGCTCTACCCACTGATCTTCATGCCCAGCCCCACCTCACACTACTGTGCTCTCCTGCTCTGTTGTCATGGCTACTGTTACACCACAGTACCAGCTACTTCTGAATCCAACATCCAAACGACTTTGCCCTGCCCGGTATCCATGGGGAAGGGGACACTGACTTCCAGGGCCACCTGTCTGCTCCTGAATGGTGATAAGCACCTTTCACGGGATCACTTTCAGAATGAGATACAAGTGCTTGAAAATGCCAGTGGAGAATCTTCACTTTGGGATGTGGGAAAACATTCACGAGTTAATCCGTTCTATAAAGCAAAAGGAGCCTTGTGTCTGCTTGGGTTTACTTGGACTCTGAAGGCAGCTCAGAAAGGAGAGGCGTGGGCTCACTTTGAACAATGACAGTGGTGTGTGAAAGTCTGCCAATGTAACCTCGGGTCACAACTCCCAAGGAGGCTGGCTTTCAAGTTATCAAGTCAGAAGTGTGTGTGTATGTGTGCGTATTATTTGTAAACAAAGTAAACCAACATATCGTTAGAGTTCTATTTTATACATGCGTACATGTGGTGCCACTTTAAAAGAAATATATTATTATTTTAAATGAAACAGGGCCTTTCTATACATAGACCAAGATAACTTTAAACTCACTATTTGGCCAGCTTGGATTCAAACTTAAGATCTCCTTGCCTCAGTTTCCCAAGTGCTGGAACTGCTAGGATTATTTAGGCATGTACCACCACACCTATCTGTCTGTGACAGGGTCTCATGTACGGCAGGCGGGCCTCAAATTCCACATGCAATGAAAATGAACTTCTGATCCTCCTGCATTTGCCTCCCAGATGCCAAGACTAGGGGTGTGACACACCATGCCTATTTAAGTGGGGCTGAGGATTGAACCCAGGGCTTTGCGCATGACAGGCAAGCACTCTTCCCACTGATAATGGCCACTTCCAATTCCCTGTCAAGACTTCCCCCGCTACAAGGCACTCCCTTTGGCCTGAAGATTGTGTGATCACCACTGTTATCCTGTGTACGGCACGGCACGCTGCCTGGTGCCAGGACAACAATCCAAACCCTTTAACTGTTTGTGTTTCCAAACGGAAAGACACCGATTTAGTTAGCTTGTGTTTCTGTGGTGCAGGGGTTTAAACACGTGACCTTGGACATCCCAGGCCGGTGCTCTACCACTGTGCTGTACTCCAGAGTCAACTACCACACTGTGTGTGTGTGTCCCTTTTCCCTTGCTACTGGTCATAGAAAGCAAGGCTTCCCACACTCCAGTTCCTCCCAGACTCCACGTGTTTCAGCCTACCATGCTCCTTTTTCGTTAGTCATACCCAGAGAGCTGTGATGTAGAGTTTGAAGGAAGGAAGATCTGGAGACAGTGGTGTCCTGACACCCCTGTTTTGTAGGTGACACTGTTTATGGTGATAGAACCCAGTTTTCCTTGACTCAGTTTGTCTGAGGATGTTCTACTGTGCTCCGGCCATCAGGAAATGAGGGATCATTTGCCGCCACTGGCTTCTCCAGCATGGGCCTGTCCCGTGTGAGCAGAGGTGACCCTGAATCCACAAGAAGACACTTGCTGTCCCACCTCATAGCCCTGAGTAGGTGGAGTCCCTGGGGTAGACTTACCACTGTGGTCCAGGGCACCTGGGGAATCCTGGTGTAGGTCATGGTGATGTAGACGATGAGGAAGAAGACAGTGAGGACCCAGTAAAAGACAGCTACAAACATGACCCAGCCAAAAGCAGGGACGCGGAAATACTCAGTGCCCGCGATAAGCGTCCATACTAGCAGTCCGAAGACCTGCGACGTAGCAGCGGTGATGCAGAGAGGCGGAAGTAAAGAGAAAGTGGAACAGAAAGAAAAGCCATTAGTCAAAGTGCCCATTACAACTTGTACACGTTGAACAAATGTCCACACACATGAACATATACCCACAAATGCACGCACTCATGTGCACACCCCTCGTTTACATAATTAAAAATAAACCCTTTAAAACAAATCCCTCCCTTATACTACGTCTCAGATTCCCTGTCATAGCAACAAGTAACAAATACAATTCCCGAGCCACACGGCAGTCAGCGTATAGACCACATCCCAGGAGGCAGCCCCCGGAGTTCACGGGGCTTTGGCTATAGGGCTGTGTCACACAGGCCAGGCTCTCTTCTGTGGTGTCCTTCTTTGTGCTAAACAAAGCAGTTTGGCCTATTGGCCTCTCACATCACAGCCTGGCTCATTTTAGACAGAGACAAATTAGAAAAGAAATCACGGGTGGCAGCGAGTCCCCATCTGCTCTGATGGTCTAAATGGCCAATTTGGAGAGCACGCTTTTTGTCACTCAGTGCATCCTGGGAAATTCTGGAATGAAGTTGCTATGTTACAGGTCAGTCAAAGCCATTCTGGGTTTAGCAACATGCTTCCCGAGCACCTGCTCTTAACCAGGCATGGTACTGGTCTCATTCAGCCACAAATGTGAGAGAGGAACGGGTGTCACCAAACCGGAGGAATTTACTATGTCATGTGTTAGACACATTAGCCTGTTTCAACACAGTGGACAAACATTGGTCATGGCTACGTGCAGTTCATGGGCTGTATCAATCGATGATGGTGATGATGATGGTGATGGTGATGATGATGATGATGTGTGTGTGTGATGGGGTGGGCAGGTCAATCCCAGGTGTTGTTTCTCAGGCGCCATCCACCTATTTGTTGAGGCAGGGTCTCTTGCCGGGACCTGGGGTTGTTCCTTCTGCCAGGCGCCTGCACCACTGCGCCAGGCTTTTCAGGTGGGTGCCGGGGGATTGAACTCGGGTCCTCTGCTTGCGTGGCAAGTACTTTACTAATCAAGCCATGGCCCTAGCTCACATGACCCATTTTATGCAACCAACGAACATAGCCATGTTTTCCCTTTTCTATTGCCTGTGATTTCATGCCTAAAATGGTCACCTTCACACAAGTCTGCCAGCCCCTGCTCGACACCCACATGCTATGCATCAGGAAATATGTGAGCGTGCATGCGCACAGGCACACACATATACACACACAGGGTTTTGTTTCCTACTTTTTTTCCCAAATAAATCGGGTTATTAATACATAGCGCTAGAGACTGTAAGAGAAAAGGGCACCTCCCCCTGGAACCACATTGACTCCAGCCTGCCGGCGCCCTACATCTGCTAAGGTTTTTGCTTCAGAGTCAGGGACTCACTCTTCTGGGGGGCCCTCCGTCTACTGCCTCGCAAGTCTGTTCAGCAAGCATGGCGAACATCTTCATTTATCCACTAGGGGGCACCAAAACATTGCTGATGAATGGCCAGGNCAGCATTGGCTATCTGCAGACTGTGGCTTGAGAAAGGAGCAGGGAGCAGAAGCGCTAGAAGGAGCTTGACTCTCATTGTTAGTACCAGACATCGCCACATCCTGCAGGAGGATAAGGATGAATCAATGCGAAGACCCGGAAGGCTGATTTAATCCCTGTGTCCTTGGCCTCAATGTGATGTTCGTGTAGAGATTTTGCTGAGGTATCTTCATAAGCTGCTATAGAACCTTGCAACACACCCACCAGAAAATGCACCCAAGGGCCTCAGGCCTTGGGGTGGTCCCTGACAGGGCAGCTGGCCTCTCCTTTCCAGATCTTGGAAATGAGGGGCTAGAGGTATAGGACTTGGGTCCAGTGACTAGATGGAGAGTATACAAGGTGACTGAGGAGGCAGATTTCAAACCACATGGCTCTTGTTTCTGTTCTGAAGGATGTCCTGAGGGTGTGTCCCCCTCACACCCTCCAGCCCTTCCTCAGCACCACTGTGGAGTCCTTAGGGTGATCGGAGTAGAGTGAAGCTTCCAGCCAGGGTGCTGTTAGGAGCTTGGGACTCAGGTTAATCTCACATTTTAAGGTCGACCTACATGGAGGCCAGGTCACAGAAACCTGTTATTCCTGGTAGGCAGTGCAATGGGAACCTGCATACAGGGTGGGTGTTAAAATGTCACCCACAGACACAGTTGCCTTTGAGTTATCTGAACCCCTGAAAGTAACCCCAATGGAATCAGTGGTCTCACGACAGCAGATTTGCATGTGGTCTGTTGTCTATGCCCAGGCTCGGGTGAGTAGTGAGTGACACAGCAGAAAACAATGTCACCAGCACACCAAGTTCCACTTAAGTCACAGAGATTAGTGACTATTCCCTCCGGCAAGCTCGACCAAATGCTTTGTGCAATCTGCAGTAAGGGCTCTTGGAGTCCTTGGCAGTGAAAGTGGAGGCCCCGTGCCCATAATTAGAACCACAGTGCTCAGGAGAATGAAGCACCGTGGCCGAAGTTGGCACAGTTCTTTATTCATCATGGCAGCATGGTGAACATCTCAGGCTTTGAGTCCCATACAGTCTGTCCCCAGCCATTCATTTTGCCATTGTAGTGTGGCTTTAGCCAGGCCAAAACAGTGTAGAATGCGCTGGAGGAGGGGGCGTGGCCAAGTTTCACGGGGACTTTATTTACAAACAAGGCAGGCTGGACTTGGCTAGCGGGCTGCAATTAGCCAGGCTCTCCAAGTGTGTGGTCCCAGACAGCGAGCTCCAGGGCCAGTGAGAACAGACGTGCAGGCTCCATGTAGACCTGCCGCTCAGCAGTGCTGGGAAGAGGCAGGGCAAGGGGTCACAGTCCCCAACCTCAGGTGGGTCCAGGGGCTCTCCCCCTCTCCCTTTTCCTCCCTCCTTTCCCACTGAGTGTTCCCTGCACCATGGGTTGAAGTGCGATCTCAGATGCTGTCTTAGGGTGACGACTGCGGTGAAACACTATGACCAAAAGCAGCTTGGGGAGGAAAGGGTTGACTGGGGATACACTTCTACACTGTAGCTCATCACTAGAGGAAGCCAGGACAGGGGCTCAAACAGGGCAGAAACCTGATGCAGAGGCCGGGGAGGGGTGCTGCTCACTGGCTTGCTCAGTCTGCTTTCTCTTAGAACCCAGGACCACCAGCCCAGGGGTAGCATCACCTACTGTGGGCTGGGCATTCCGCCATCAATCACTAATTTAAACAAAAAGCTCTTCAGGCCTGCCTACAGCCTGATCTCCTGGAGGTATTTTTCCCAATGAAGGTTTTGTCCTCGCAGGTGACTCCAGCCTGCGCCAAGCGAACATAAACCTCTCCAGCACGGAAGCGAACCATGCAGCTCTAAGCTCTCAGACCTCCCAAAGGACATGAACCATCACGACAATCCTGTCAATCAGTCAAGAATGCTCTGTCCACATGAGTCACCAAGGGCAAACATCAGGCAAGCCAGAAAGCCAATGAATCTGCCAGGGCAGAGGCCCCTGTGGCGATGGCTTTATCGCTCGCTGAGCGAAGGCTCTGCGTTTCCTGATGTTCTCAGGCCGTCCCGAATGCGAGACCTGGATGGAGGGTTGTGACGTCAACCCAACTCTCGGCTCTAGTTGATGCAGGTGTTTTCTTCTGTGTCGGTGAAGTAGAGTGTAAAAGGAGAAGACAAGGAAAGGGGTAAAGGAATAAAGGAGAGCTACAGGCTCATGTAAGGACACGGGGAGGGCTGAGGACTTGGGTCAGCTGGGAGAGTGCAACCCCAGCCAATGTGTGAAGCCCTCATCAGAGACCTCACGCCACACAAAACCAATGTAGTGGTGACATCTGCAATTATAGCACACAGATGGCAGAGGCAGGAGGATGAGAAACCCTCAAGAGCTTGGGGCTGAAGAGATGACTTAGGGGTTAAGAGTTTGTTTTGCTCTTGTAGAGAGGACCTGGGTTCAATTCCCAGCACCCACGTTGAATGGCTCATAACAGCCTGTAACTCCAGGGGAATCTGGTACGTCTGGCCTCCAAAAGCACCTGCGCTCATGTACATAGACACACATACTTGTGTACATATACCCCCCACAGAACACATATGCACATACATAGGCCTACACATACAGACACATATGCATAATAATATACCCACATACACAGACACACATATGCATATATATCCACACACATAGACATACATATTCATATACATATACCCACACATACACATATCCACATATATACTCATACATAATACACCCACACAGAAACACACACACACACACATAGACACATGCACACATATATATATATATATATATACACCCATACATATAGACACATATACCAATATACATATGCCCACATACATAGACACATACACATCATTTTAAGGAGAAAAAAACCCTAAAATACCGCAAACTAGCCTCTGCCCCACTGTGTGGAGAGAGACCGGCTCCCACACGCTGTGCTCAGTCCCTTGCTCCATTCGCCATGCATGAGGTGCTCCACTCACAATTATGTGGTCTCTTTCTTGACTCTGGGGGAGCTTAACTAGGGAAGGGGCGGGGCAAGAGTAGACACAGTGCTGGGCCACCAACACAGTGCTCGATCTCCAAAGTCAGCCAGGGCCAGTGGCTTCAAAGTTCACTGTCTCATGTCCAAGAAGAACAAGGAAAGCCAGGCAGGAAATGAGCAGAATAAACGTAGATTCATTAAGGAAAAGAAAGAATGAGAGGAGGAGGGGCTCTAAGGACAGGTCTGAGGATTCTTTATGCTCCAGAACCTTCTGGAAGGATCCACAGGTCCACATCTCCCGCGTACAGGGTCTTTCTTGACTACATAGGAGTTTCAACTTTTTTTTTTGTCTATTTCTGCAAGATGTGCCATTGAGACCGTGCTAGGGACTGAACTGCACTGAATGTATAGATACTGTCCTAATATAATATGTTTGAAAACACATCAACCATGGGGGCTTCTAACTCTAGGTGAGCCTTACCACTTGAAGGGAAACCCTTTCTCCCTCCTTAAAAGATGTTATCGACCTCTTCAAATCAAAGCTTACTTGCAAGACCAGAGGGAAGGGAGAGATTCACAAGAGAACACACAGAATTCTGCCTGAAGGTTTAATCATTTCCCGACCTTCTTTCCATGTGAGCTTCAGCATCCTTTCCTGGGTTCCGGCTACCCTCAGCACATCTGGGGAGAGCGCTGTTGATTCATTCTTCTAGCTGCCGAGTGAGGGTCAGGAAGGTTAGCGGACACCAAGACAACCAGTAGCCTCGCAGCGGGCCAAGGCACACATGGAATACAATAGTCTCCTTTCCTTGACAGTGTGCAGCATCACTTGTGAAATAAGGCAAAGAGAAAACTCAGGTAGTCATGCAGCCTGCGAGGGTCAAGGCAGTGCATTCACAGCAAGACAGGCTGATATTCCCACAAGGGAGCCTCGGGTGATTCTGTGAGGGGTGTCTGCATTGCAGGCACCCACGCTGAGGATGCTGGCAACAGCCGGGCTGGCAGTTTGAGACAGCCACGGAAGAGAGTGGTTGGGACAACTGTGGCAGATTCATGAGCAGGCAGAGATGGGCTAGAGGTGGTTTTTTTGGAAACGTGTCGTGGTTGCAGCATGCCATATGGGCACATCTTCAAAATCTCCTTGGCAAGTCGGGCAAGTGTGTGCCTTTTTAGGCCAGGTCTCAGGAGACCATGGCAGACAGAACTCAGAGTTTGAGGCTAGCCTGGTCTATGTAATGAATTCCAGGCCAGCGAGGGCTACACAGTCAGACCTTGCCTCAAAGACAAATAAGCAAAACAACAAACAAACAAATTTTAAAAAAATCTCCACAAAAACAAAACAATAAAATAAGAACAACAGAAACCACAGCCTGGAATTGTTTATCTGGGGAGGAGCATCCACTTAGGAGATCAGAGGTGGTCCCCGGAAGGATGTGTTGTTTCCATACGGCATGGTCTCAGAGGCCAGAGGATGGGCCCTGGCCCTGTTAGCCTGGCTTTCACACTGTTCCCAGCTGCGCTTGCCTGCGCTCCTGAGAGAGGGCTCCAAGCCAGTCATTCTGAGCTGGCTATGCCACAGCCTCGTTAGGTAACTTGTGCTGACTGAAATCACTTGACTGCCTTGGCTAAAGGAGAGCTTCCACATCCATCTCCTTGGTGGGTTTGCCGGTTTATTTTATGTCAACTCGACACAAACTGAAGCCATCTCAGAGGAGAGCACCTCAGCTGAGAAGAAAGCAGGCTGAGTAAGCCATGAGGAGCAAGCCAGTAAGCAGCACCCTCCATGGCCTCTGCATCAGCT
>LOJH01058546.1:0-11393 GCA_001685095.1 Ellobius talpinus
CAGAAAGAAGCTGTGTCTGCAAAGGCTGATTGGCTGATTAGAAACTCACTGGTGAGGAGAAGTTGTAATATTGCAAGTCCAGTGTCTAATTAGAATTTATCTTGGACTAGCTTTAGATACCTGAATAGCCATTTCTTCTTGCCTCTGTGTTTGACTTAATGTTCTGTGCCTCATAGCTAAAAACCTTTCGGAATGTATTGACTTTTCAGGCCACTACCTTTCACCATCCCAAAGCCAAGAAAGTCATCAGATAAATTCTGAGGCCCGTAGCTGCTATTTCCCCTCTTAGTCATAACAGTCTCTCCAATGCTTCCACCAAAGCATTTGAACAGTGTCTCCATCCCTTTCTTTGTTCTGTTTCTGTGCCTCATAAATAAATCTGCTTCCACACTGGAACATGGAGTTTACGGTAACCTTAGTCTGTGCTCCCAGGCCATTTTCACTCATATTTGACTCCAGAATAAACTGTATCTTATCCCCTTTAAGGTGAGAACTGTGGTTTTGGATTAACAACAGCATCGGCTCCCACACACCCTTTCTCCTAATTGCAATAATCACAAATCTTCGTAGAGCTTGTGATTTTTACGAGCATTCCCCCAGCAAAATGTAAACAAGAAAATCACTATGTGTCTGCTGACCATCATCACAAACTGTGTATTTATCAATGTATTAATCACGAATGATTGGACTCTGGGAGACATGAAATTAGTGCCTGTTTAGAAATCAAATTTCCTAGTCCAAAAGTTCATCCTCTTATATACACCGTAAATTCAGTGGCTTGCTGTTCCACACTTTCCATCTGTGGGTCCACAAGGTTGGATTCTGTACATGACAGATAAAAGAAGTGTTCCCGAAGTTCAAGTCTGTCAAATGCTTTTCCACTCCCAGAAAGTGCAAACTGTTTTATTTATAATTCAGTGGGAAATTTAACCCAGGCTTTTTATAAAACCAAAAGTAGAGATGTGCTCAAGAACTTAACTGCATGGTGTTGTGGATACAGTGAACACAGCACCAATGGCGATCAGGGTTACATTATCTATTTAGACAGGCATCAGCTGAGCAGAACTTAGAGGAGGCTCTGACTCATTGAAACGAGCTTTTCAAATTTTTATTGAATGCTTACTACATGCCAGGTCCAGTATCAAATCACCCATGATCAGCAAAGAAAAAAGTCCTCATTTTTAAAAATTTGTTAGAGATTTATTTTAGTTTTGTTTCTTTGTAGGTCTGTCTGCAGGTGCATGTGAATGCAGTGCCCATGGAGGCCAGAAGAGGGTGCCAGATACCTTGGGGTTAGAATTACAGGCATTTGGGAGACACCTGATATGGGTGCTGCGAACCAAACCCAGTTCAGTTCTATGCAAGAGCAGCAAGTGCCTACTTGGCCCCCAGTCTTGTAGACAATGGTAAATAAGTACAACTATCCACTGACTGTTGGGGCTATTTGTTATACAGCACTCAGACAGAATATTTCTTCAATTTCAACCGGCCTTCTTGAATACCTGGTCAGTGTTAGAAAGATTCACGGTAAACTGTCCATCTCATTGCCTGTTTTCTGACCCATTTTACTTTCACATTTTCTTCCTGTTTTTTTTTCCTTTTAACCATGACAAACTGTCCCATCAACTCCTCAGCCAACAGGAGAACACAGACACAATACACACAGTGTTAGTTACCTTTGCCTTGCTGTGAGCAGATGCCTAGCAGAAATAGCAGAGGGGAGGAAAGATTAATTTGGGCTCAGTTTCTGAGAGAGTACAACCCTTCATAATGGGGAAGACTGTTGGAGCAGCTCCCTCTTTGGGGGCAGGACTGGGGAGTGGTAGCTTATTTGTATAGTGGCTGACTGGGAAACACAGGAAGCAGGTCAAGCCATACTGGACCCAGCTCAAATACTTCCACCAACCAAGCTTAACCCCCTGAAGGTGCCACAGCTTGCAAAATGGCTTCCCAAGCAGAGCCTAAACATTCAAAACGTGAGTGATTGGGACGCTTCAAAAATCAACCCATAACGGCCGTTCAGATAACCAACAGTGCCGGAGAGATAAAAACACACACGGCATGCTGTGAAGCCTGCTCCCAGCACTCAAAAGAGCCATGTGAAGTATTACTGACATCCATATGATGGGAACTACATGTAGCTGAAGAAATCCTTATAACTTCCGTGCACAGTGAGTTCTGCGCAAGTAGCCGGTGTCTTAAGTGAAACAGCCGGTCTGACAGCTTCCCGCACGCACAGCACTGTGCACATTCAAGATCGAAATGAAATTGTTTGTTCAGTAACCCGGGCCTGCTTTGCTCCGTTGCTCTGAATTTATTGTGGTATCAATCAAAATGCCTCAACTTTAAATGACGACTTTGCTCTCCCCTGTGGCATTTCTAATGGAATAGTCTGGTGTTTGGAAGAATAAAGACAACCATTCACGTAGGGTGTTAGTGTCAGTTGGAATTCACCTGCATTATTGTTATCTGCCCAGGTGAGCAAGCGCCACTGGAGATATTAATTGAAGTCAGATTTCTCCCTTAACTTGGGCTCAGATTGCTGATGTAATATCTTTTCCACTCAGTCCACATCAGAAGAGACTCTGTCTGCCTTGATTAGTAACAACAAGTGGTTCTCCAAACATATCAAACCTGCTGATCACTGCCCCAGGTCTGTTCTGCATGTGTTTACTTCTGACCACAGGGAGTGTCTCCCTAAGAGCCAATCTGAAGCTGGAACATACTCCCTTGTCTCCATCTTAGAAAAGCCAGGCATAAGATGAGGATGGAGCTTTGCCACCTCTGCTGTTTTGTGTTAGAAGACAAAAATGAGCAGCTTGTCGAGACCTAACGATGCTTCTCTCCTGCTAGGTGCTTTCGAGATCCCAGAGGAGGAGGGATTGGCTAAAGGTCCCACAAGAGGGAAAAGTGAACCAAGACGCCTCCTTTGACAAGGATTCATTTTAGAAAATGAGGCTAGGAGCTTGAGTTTTCTGTACAGAAGAATGAAGTGCTAGGTAACGGATTTTTATTTAATAATTACTTTTCATGTTGCTGTGACAAAATATCTACCAAAAGTAACTTTAGGAAAGGGGGTTTGTTCTGCTTCATGTTTGATTGATTGTGCAGTCAGTCCATAGAGGTAGGGACAGGCGTGACAGTTAGGAATGTAAGGCAGGTGCTTCCATGACATCCATAGCAAGGAAACAGAAAGAGATGAACACTGGTGCTCAGTTCTCATTCTCCTTTTGATTAATCATAGGATCCAAGCACATGGGCTGGTGTCGTTAATACCCAGGGTAGGCCTTCCCTCTTCAGTTTAACCCAGAGGTTCATCTCCTCCATGACACTACAGTCCCTTCAAGGTGACAATCAAGATTAATCCTCAAAGATTGTACTGTCCGGGTTGGAGAGAAGGTTCAGCAGTATCTGCATCCCACGGCTCACAACTGCCTGTAACACTAGCTCCAGGGGATCCCATGCTCTCTGCTGGCTTCTGCATGCACACAATCACACACTCACACTGAATGACACACTCATACCTGTTTTTAAACAAATTAAAAGACTGTACAGAAAAATCTCAAAATATGAAGCATTTTTATTTTATTAACACTGATACTCTTTTCTCTGCCTCTCCCCTTCCATTCCTTCCTTTTATTCCCTTTTTAATCTCTTATTTCAAGCCCATAAGTATTGATTCTGTCTGTGGTGTTTCAACCCCTCAGCTGCACTCTTTGAAGAGACCCTCTGGTCCTTCTGACCCCTCGTCATGGGAAACTGATGAGGATAATGATCCTCTTTCTGCTAATAACCCTCTTCAGCTTTTCCCTTCACTTCACAGCAACAGATGTTTATTTGAGAAAGATTTGTGAACCCAGCTCTTCAGGCTAGCCCATCCCTGGTGTCTGTCCTCAGCCTGCACTTCCCTATGAGACAGCCACACACTCTGGCCTCCCTAGCCTGAAGTGTGCATGCTTCTGCCAATAAAGCCAGAACCTCTGCACCTGGTGTCCCTTCCGTGGGAAATCCTGAAGAGATAAGCCAATTATTCCTTTGTTTCTTCTTCTTTCTGAAAAGTTCCCGCATGATTGAGTCAAAAGCTGGCCTGTCACCCTCAGTCCTGGAGAAGAAATTCCGGCATATATCTCAGAACTTTTTAACTGCTGTGACCAGGTTCCCAAGGAAAGCTACATTTCTCAGAGTTTCTCAGAGCTCATTGTCTCACTCCATACATCATGCATGGAAGGACTTGTATGTTGATGAGAAATCTGGAAGAAGGAGTAGTCAGGTAAGAGGGAGCCCCAAAGACACCTCTCTAGTGACCCTGATTCCTCTAATTTGGTGCCACATTCTAAGACTGTTGTCATCGTGTGAATCTAGAAAAGGACCTGTCTGTTTGTTAGATCAATTATTAGCATTGGCTCCTTGGAGTCACCCTCACTCACACCCCAGCAGTCTGCTGCAGTGGTTCTCAACCTGTGAGTCACGATCCCTATAGAAGTTAAATGACTCTTTTTACAGGGGTCACATATCATATATCCTGCCTATCAGTCATTTACATTGTGATTCCTAGCAGTAGCGAAATTACAGTTATGAAGTAGCAATGAAATAATTGTATGGTTGGGGTCACCACAACATGAGGAGCTGTATTAAAGGATCGCAGCATTAGGAAGGTTGAGAACCACTACTCTAGAGGTTTCCCAGTCCGGGCAAGCTGACAAGGTTAACAGTGTCAGAATAAACTTCTTGTGTTACAAGCCAGAGAGATAATGGGAAATATTTGCACATAATATAGCCAGTTACATCCTTGCTTTAGAGAGTGGATAAACAGACAAAAGAATGGATCAGTATAATACTGCAATCATCTCATCTTAGCTAATTTCCTCGTAACTAATTCTGGAGCCTTTGTCTCTCACTAGCTATATATTCAACCTCTACGATTTTATATCTGTATTAAAATGTATGCATATCCACATGCTATATCTATCTACCTATATAGTATGGGTGCATGTATGCATATGTGTTTCATAATGAGTGTGCAAATTTAAGATACACAAATGCTGTTGCAGTAAAGCTTTTTGCTCCAGACATAATGACCATCCTGTCACATCATGGAGCAGAGATATCCTTGGCCCTGTAGACACAGTAATGAAATATGCCAAGCAGTAAGGTGCTAGGCAGGTCTGTGGTCATGACAACAGAGCTGTCAACATGAAGGAGCACGGTATAGCATCAAGCCTTCTTCTGGAATTCCATTCACCACTCCCTCTTGCCTCCCAGCTACATATGATCTTGGGAGTGGATACAGTACACAGGGTGTAAGGCTTCCTGGCTAGCTTTAACTATCAACTCGGCAATGCCTATAGTCATCTGAGAGGAGCCACCTACATCAGGTTTGGAGGAGGAGGGAGTTCTTGATTGATAGAGGAAGAACCAACTACTCTGAGCAGCACCTTCCTAGGCTAATGGTTCTGAACTCTATGATTAAGTTACCTGAGTATAAGTTGGCCTATGGACCAGCTAGGATGCAACATCCTCCACCTTTCCTCTTTGGCCATGAAGTAAGTTTCCTGCTGTGGAATAGAGAGCAGGCCCGGCCAACTCTGAGTTCCCACTCCAGTTTCCACCCTGACTAACCAAGGCAGAGGGTTATAACCTGTATGCTGAAATAAACACTTCCTCCTTCAAGTTGCTTTTTGGTCAGAGTGTTTTATCCTGACAAATGAAACTGAGTTAGAGCATAGGCTGAAGGGAGGACCCTGTGATGGAGCTTCTGCAACCTTCTGTCTGTGATGGGTGGGACTTAGTGCAAATGCACTAAGTGGTGTCCGTGGTCCTGTGGGTAACCTCTCATCCACGCACTTGTAAATGAGCCCAGTGAACTCATTGGCTCGCCAAGTCAGACTTCGGCCACATCCTTGTTCTATCAATGATGCCTCATCTGGGTGAATGGGTGTTTGCTTATATCTTCCCAGAAAAGTAATACTACTGATGCTGACAGAGAAAAATCAATGAAGCAATGTGGGTGTGACTGGGCAGCAGGGTGGTGGCTGGATGGACACAAAGATGCCCTTCACAATAGAAAGGTGTGCTGTGCTCCATCTGCATCCTCCTGTCCTGTCTTAGTTTGCTTTTCTGGTTTTGCTGTAATAAACACAACAGCCAAAAGCAACCTGGGGAGAAAAGGTTTGCTTTGCCTTACAGAAGTCCTTCATCCAGGGAAGCTCAGGCAGGAGCCTAGAGGTGGGAATTCAGTCAGAGACTAATAAATGAATGCTGCTTGCTCTCCGTGGCTTGCTCAGACACCTTTCTTGTACAACTCGGCCCACTTGCCTAAGGATGCTACCAGGAAAGCTGGGCCTTCAATTAGCAATAACAAAATGCTTCATAGATGCCGCAGGCCAATCTGATCTGGGCAATTCTTCAGTTGGGTTTCCCTCTTCCCAGGTGACTCTAGGTTTGAATCAAGTCAGCTGAAACTGGCTGCACCGGCTCTGAGCCACACTCCTCATACCTGTCAGTGCGTGACAAATCTTCAGCAAATGCATTTCAGCAGATGAGCACCAGACTCCCAGCTCAAGAGAACCTCTTGGGCATGCAGGGCAGTGAACTTGATACACGGAAGGGAAACCACCCATGTCTTTCTCTTCTGACCCACAGCTCGACAGCCTTGGAAACTTGTGTTTGATGAATATTTATGAATGCTGCCACTCTAATTAGAATATAAAAGCCCTGAGCTAAATTAATTAGGCTAAGAAAGCACACACCACAGCAACTGCATTTGCCTTCTAGAAGATAGAACAAAGGGCAGAGGTTGCTTTTATTCAGTCACAGAAAGTTCCATTAAGGGTTTAAATAAGGAACTTAATGTAAAAGCATTTCCAAACATCAAGTTGTGGAAACAGAAGTCCGATCTTGGCTTGCTGGCCAGAGTCAGCATGGAAGAGCCTGGGACATCAATGACCTTTCTCACAGGTGCTCTTTAAAAGGCCTCCTCTATCCCCAAATGCCATCTCATTGGCATACAGATGCCACCTTTGCCTTTCAACTCCCTGGAAACTCACAAGATGCCTAGGGAGTCTCATTCTTTAACTCCAACTGCAGATACTATGATTCAACGGGCACTACCAGAGGAGGCCCAGGTTCTTGTGTCCAAAACAAGGAACTAAACGGAGTCACACAGACAGTAAAAACCAGAGCGGAAGAAGTGCCACACTTTAAAAGGAAGGATGTCAGAGCAAGAGTTCAGTGTCTCAAACAGTGCAAAGAGTCGGGGGGGAGGGGGTTAGGTAATAGAATACAGGTGTTGCAATTATTTGAATAGCACAAGTTTATTTTCTTACACATGCTCTATCTGATACATGTAGTTCTGTTTACAACTTCATGGATCACAGGTCTCATTGGCATCTTAAATGTCCACTTAAGTCAGGTGTTTTAGTAGTAAACTGGGCCATAGTGTAGTGGTTACTTTATGTCAGCTAGACTTAGCAACTTGAACTTAGACATACCTGGAAAGGAAACCTCTGCCTCCAGCAGACTGGCTTGTAGACCAGTATGTGGGGGCATTTTCTTGATTAATGATTGGTGTGGGAGCGCCCAGCCCATTGTGAGTGGTGCCACCCCTGGGCAGGTGGTCCTGGATGCTATAAGAAAGCAGGCCAAGCAATCTAGTAAGCAGCACTGCTCCATGGCTTCTGCTTCAGTTCCTGCTTCCAGATTCCTGCCCTGACTCCCCTTGGTAATAGAATGTGACCTGAGAGGTATAAGATAAAATAAACCTTTTCCTCCCCAAGTTGATTTTTGTCATGGTGTTTATTTCCAAGGTAGAAAACAAACTAGAAAGCATAGATCATTGCCATACACTGGACTGCCTCTGCACCCATTCTGTGCTGGATCCCCGCCCCCATCACTCTCTCCATCTTGTGTATGGTATGAGGGAGATCTTGCCCAACTTTCCTCTTTGCCAATTTATTTTTTCATATGCTAATTTCAAAGCCTTTGTTGGGGGTCCTTCCATACCTCATGCTCAACTGTCTCCCTGCCTCAAATCCACAGTATTGAACTGTTTAAAGCTTAGTCTACATCCTGGTATTTAGCACAAACAGCCTTCCATTTTCACCACATCAATTATGTTAAGTGCAATAAACCAGATAAAAACCTCAAACATTTACAAGTGAAATTTAAATAAGAGTATCTCTAAAATTTAAGCAAAGAAAACATATCTCTCTCTAGAATTTAGGAAGACAGAAAGAGAAAGTGGGACAGGAATGTGAAAGAATTTGGTCCATGTGCACAAAGGTATTTAGATAGAGGAAATTCTAGAATTATATTACACAGATGAATAACTGTAGCTAGCAACAGTGAATCACATATTTCAAATTGCTGGAGAGCAGGAATTTAAAGGATCGCACATCAAGGCAACAAGCAATGTTGAAGATGGTAGACATTATGCTGGTTCCATCTTGACTTGATGCATTTATGCCCCATCCCATGGTAACCCTAGGGATGCATCATGGTTCCAAGTCAGTAACCTTTCCACAGGTGGGCTCCAAGATTACACCCCATCCCTGGAGGTAGGGAAGACGCTGAGCTTCTGAAACAAATTATCAAAAAAAAAAGATTTATTTTTCTAGACCCAGCATTATCAAGGTCACAGGCATGGAGAAATTATGTCCCCATGATCACTTACTCTGCTTTATTTGAGAATAGGTATAATCCTACTTTAGTTCCTTGAACAGGTAACAGTTCTCTAAAAGCGTCCGGGTAACTCATAGAATTCAAGTTCACTTTTATACAGCAGGGTTTATTTTTATTTTTTATTGGTTTGCTTGCTTTTCTAGAGTAATTATCCATAGTGACACATTTTATTTTTGATTTACATCAGCCTGGATCTTCAACCCCTGGACACAGCTGGCAGTTTTCCACAGGGAAGCCAACAAATGAGCTGTCCATGGTGCTGCCCTGGAGCCATCATCTCCAGCTTCTCTGTTTTTCTAACCATCTGCTTTCTGTTGCTGTCCATAACCAAAACATTACCTTTAGTTGCCACCTTTCCAAGTTCTGGAAAGTCTGTGTGGGAATTGTTAAAAACAGGTGTGTCAGTTGGTTTCTGTCAGCTTGACACAAACTAGAGTTATCTGGGAAGAGGGACCTTTTTTTTTTATTTTTCAAGACAGGGTTTTTCTGTGTGACAGTCCTGACTGTCATGGAACTTGCTTTGTAGACAAATTTGCCCTTGAACTCACTGAGATGCACCTGCCTTTCCCTCCCAAGGATTAAGGTGTGTGCTACCACTGCCCGGAAGGAAGAGGGACTCTTAATTGAGGATTTGTCTCAACCAGATAAGCCTGTGAGCTAGTCCGTGGGGCTTTACCTTGATTAATGATTGATGTAGGAAGACCCAACTCATCCTGTGTGGCGTGCCATCCCTGGGCAGGTGATCCTGGGTTATATAATAAAGCAGGCTGAGCAAACCATGGGGAACAAGTCAGTAAGCAGCACCCCTCCATGGCTTCATATTCCTGCACTGGCTTCCCTTGATGATAGGCTGGGAACTCTTATTTTACATATATACTTCCACTCTGTAATAGACAGAGTGGAAGTATATATGTAAAATATATATACTTACACCCAAGTTTGTACCCTTCTTTGTGTACCTCTTTAAGGCAGCTTTATGAGTTTTTCAATATTTATAAAACCTCTATTCTAGTCACCATATAATTTTTAAATGGATCCACATGAATTGATTTATTTTCAAGATACTTTATATTATCTTATGAATAGAAAATTGCTATTACTTGTCATAAACAAGAGACAAGAGGAGCGTCGATCCAGGAAAAAAACATGCCAATGTTATTAAATCGCATCCCAGAGATTGTTCCATAGTGAAGGCTCTTGAAATGAAGCTGACTCTCCTCTTAATGAAAGGGGGATTAAAAAGCACTCAAGTGATGTTTTTAAATCCCCCAAATGTCAAACTAATTGTTCCACAAGGATGCACTAAAAATGGGGTGGGAATCATTCAGTAGTTCAATGTTACTCAATGACACAACCATCAGCTCATAATTTGCCTGAAATAAAACAAATGATCAGAGTCAATTCTTGCAGAAAGGATATTGTGCTAAGATACACCCATCTTAAATACTGAAAAGCATAAGCAATCACATGATGGGGCACTTTCACAAAAGCAAAATGCAACCCTCAGCTTCTTGTATGTCATATAAAAGGTGTCATATGAATGGATACTAATTGTTCTGATAGATCACAGTATAAGCAGACCAGAAAAGAATGATTCTGTCCAGATTCTGTAACTGGGAATACTGTGATTTGTTGTTATGTGTGGCATGGTCTTGGACATTGGAGCTATCTTTTTTAAGGTCCAGCCTAAAGTACTGCTGTGATTGTCATGCTTTCCTTAGCAGTCTTGAATACCTTCCCCAAATGTGCTTCAGGGCTAATTTGGAGGACAGTCCCCTACTTTCATCAAGATATTTACATGTTTACTGATTGAACACACTGAATACCAGCTTTTCCTAAGGTTTTCCCTAACAAAGACTATTTCGAAGCCCTTTAATCCTTTTTATCTATTGTATTATTTTGGTTTGGATATTATTGTGTAGCAGTTTCCTCAAATGTTGAAACATTCCTGTTGACAGAGTTTTCTGTCCCACCTGGTCCCGCAGCCATTCAGTCCCAAAGAAACACACAGAGGTCGACATTAATCATAAACTGGTTGGCCTATTAGCTCAGACTTCTTATTAATTCTTACATCCTACATTAACCCATAATTCTTGTCTGTGTTAGTACATAGCTTGGTACCTTTTATCAGTGAGGAATTCTCATCTTGCTTCTTCTGCATCTGGGAAATGACTGCAGACTGACTCTTTCCTCCTCCCAGAATTCTGTTTTCATCTCCCCACCACTTCTTCCTACATTGTCATCCCACCAATACTTCCTGCCTGGCTACTGGCAATTAGCGTTTTATTAAAACATTACAAATGACAGGGTACAAGACCATTTCCCCACAGCACATTCCATCCTCTGGGAAGCTCCGTAAGTCAGAAAGTAGACAAATCAAAACATCATCAGGAAGTGTCTGAAACTAATGAGATTCACTAGACTACATCCACCAAAGAATAAAAAATATAGACTATTAAGAGTCACTCTCAGACAAGCTAAGATGCAAGGCAGACTTGAAGATCAGATCAACTGCCTGGAAGAAATGGAAACAGCCTAGATGAGGTTTAGATCAACTGATTCAGTTGGACATTCTCTCCAATCTGTTGAGATGCCTGCAGTCTGTACAGTATGCTCTAGGTTCCCAGCTTTGGTGAGCTATCGCCCTTACTGGAGTAGGTTTTTGATGGAGAAGGGTCATCTGTCTATGTGTTACTTTCATTGGTTAATAAAGA